>JBAMJV010004913.1:0-196170 GCA_037951105.1 Echinarachnius parma | reverse complement strand
GATTAAGGAAGGGGTGGGGGGGGGGGGGGGGGGTTCAGGAAAACAGAATTTACTTTAAAAATTGAAACAGCATAAAATCAGTATAAAAACAAAACCAGCTTGTCAAATAGATTGGTGTGTAGTCAATATTGAGTTTTCACTTTTTGTTGTGTTTCCTCCAATTTATGATTGTCCTCGTGTCTGCCAGCTTTGGTTTGTTGATCGGAATCCGGAAGAGTGGTGGATAAGGGCTGCTCCTTAAGTCATATTTTAGATTTTAGATTCTAGAAAAGCGGGGTGTACCCTCTACTTCAAAATTCCTCTGTCTGTCAGCATTGTCTTCTTGATTGGAATCAGGGATAGGGGGAAGGGGCGCTTCATAACCCCTTCCACTAAGGGTATCAATTTTAGAATTTGGAAAAGGGGGGTGTTTCCTTAACTTCAAATTCCAATGACGGACAAGGTCTGGAGGTGATGAAACAACAGTCAATATTTGGGTTTTCCTTTTGCTTATTTCCTCTGCCAGCATTTGTTTTTTTATCCGAATTCAGAAGAGCGGAAAAGGGGTGGTTCACTCCCGAGTCCTTTGATAAAGGGTATCTCTTTTAGAGTCTACAAAGGGGGGTGTTTCCTTAAAGGGGACCACCAGGCAAAGAATAACACATAATTATATGTTTTGGTACCGTTTTGTGATATCAAATAGATACCCAACATTTTGCAAAGGATTATGTAAATTCATAAACAAAGCAATACATTACCACCACTTACGGAACCACTATTATTTCCTGGTTCTGTACGGGCCAAACATTTGCGAGTGCGCCAATGCTATTCACGCGTACGTTTGGAAACAATAGAATACCGGGCGATTCGTTCGCTCAGGAGAAAGTAGTCTCGTACATGCAGACCCATGAACGCATGCTTTAGAATGGTGATGCGTTTTCCAATTATATATTTTTTGGGGCTGGAAACATATTTGTGTGAACTTGTTGATGGAATGGACTACTAAAGATGTTACCTTTCATTTATAAGAATATTATTTTTGGGTGGTGGTACCCTTTAACTTTGATTTTCAACAACTGACAAATGTCTGGGGGGGGGGGGGTGAAACAATGGCTGCATGGGAAATGTAAACCACACAGTTGCAGGTGTGATGCATTATACTGATATTTTATCACTTTTGTTGATTCCAGGGTCTGGGAATTATAGATTTCTAGGGAATTCTTTAAAGCAGAACAAAGATTGTGATATTCAGAAAAAGAGGGGTGTTTCCTTAACTTCAAATGTCAATAACTGACAAGGTCCTGGAGGTGATGAAAAAAAAATGAAATTATATTTAGTGATAGATACATCGTTTGGAAAGAAACTCATCCATAATAATATCTTATCATATATGCTTTAGACTTAATGGTTGTTTGTTCTTTTCTTTTTTTTGCCAACAGATTTTACGCGGCATGTAAAAAATAGGGAGAAGCCTGGGCTAATCATACCCCCTTCAATCACGGGTATCTATTTTGGATTCTGGAAAAGGGGGTGCTTCCTTGTCCGTTTGTGATGACAACTAAAGATGGCTGCATGGGAAACATAAACCAAACCTTTCCAGGTGTCAACAATTTATACATATTGATTTATTATAATTTTAGTTGATTTTGGCCTGAGAGTTACAGATTTTCAGACAAATGTTCAAAGCAGAACAAATACGGTGAAAGGGAAACAAAAAGGGAGGGTCGATGTTTATCGATGGTTATCATCATTTGATGAAACCGAGATAACACCTCAAATTGATAAGATAACAGGGCTTGAACGATGACTGCATGGGAAATATAAACCAAACGTTTCCACGTGTGAAAATACATATTTGTTCTTTATCAATAGTTTAATTTCCAGTCTGTCACGCCTTTTTTCAGACAAATTTTCCAAGCAGAACGAATATGATGAGAGAGAAGGAAACATAAAAGGGAGGGGTAGATGTTTAGCGATGGGTATCAGCCTGTGACGAACTCTCACACTTAAAACTGCCCAGAAGAGAAGGGATGAAAGATTGATGCATGAGAAATACAAAATAATAATATATAACAGTTCCATTTTCGACAATCAAATTCCATATATACATAATCCATTATTTGTTATGGTTAAATACAAAATAATCTAATAACAGTTCCACGTGCGACAATCAAATTCCATTTATAATACATTATCCATTATTTCTTTGGTTTCCTGTCTAAGAGTTTTGATATTTCTAGAAACATTTTCATAGCGCAATGAAGATGGTGAGAAGGAACTATATAACGGGGCGTGTAGATGTTCAGTGATAGGTATCACCATCAACGGAAAAGCTATTCCGTAATATCTTATGATGAGTGGCTTACTCCCCAGTCATCTGATTTTAATTACAAAGTTGTATTTTTGGTATCATCGGAGGGGATTTGGCCTTTGATAAAAAGGGCCTTAACTTCTGGAGGTATCAAAGTTCAGGAATCATCTGAACTCTTGTGAGTATTACAAACACTTTCTGTTTTGTTTGTTTGTTTGTTTGTTTGTTTTTTATCAGTCTGGAGTAACACACAGTCGGCGGGGAAAACTAACATCTTCTTAAGTTGCTCACAAAACAATGACAATTTGTTCCAAGAATATATAATAACAAGACACAAGAGGAAAAATAATCAAGCTAGAGTTTATGGAGAATGTGTTGAACTGGTTAAGAAAACAAATAATGAAAACAAGTACAAAATAAATATAACTAAAAGAAATTACTGGAGTTTTCAGGAAGGGGGGGAAGGGGGGGTGGGGGGAACAAATTACAAGCATATTCTCTCCAAGTTACTGACAATGACGTTGATGACAATTCGTCGATGGAATTATGGAGAACGGAAATAAAATGTCTGGACTGGAGCTACCAGAAAAGGGCACGAGCAAATCATATTCCTCATTCTCCATTTGAGCACTGACACAGAACTTCAGCACAATTTTGCCCCAAGAATAACTACATTATCATATGCAAACTATAGAGTTGTCTAGCGTTATGAGGAGAAAAAGCAAAACAAATCTTCCAAAGTTACTGTAAATGACATTTGATGACAATCGTGTCCCAGAAATTACTGGAAGAAAGAAAAACAACAGTTACACATGTATGTCTGAAGGAAGAGCAACTGTCTTATAATGGCCAGGCATTGTGACATAGCATGAACAGGTGCAGTGCGTTGTGCGACAATTTTGCGTCAACGTGGTCTGCCTTCATGGAGAGACTAGTAAAGGATAACCATCAGATTACAAAAAAGGATTATCAGTGAATAATTTTGAGGATAATCCCTCTTATTACAAGCATTTCCGTATTTCATCACTACGAGTTCCATCATTATTGTTCTATTGTCTGTCTTTCAGAAGGCAGAGACTTGTGGTGATCAACCCTCAAAGTCATATTTATGAGTTGAGATAATATTGGAAGAGACTTGCCATATGTATGCCAAGTAAAACACAGAACATAATGGGTAAATTATATTGTTCTATTGTCTGCCTAGAAGGTAGAGACTTGTGATGATTAATAGTCTGAACATCAAAGGCATGGTTTTGAGTTTAGATCATATTGGTCAAGTAATAACAAAGAGCAACATGTGTGTATTATTTGAAAATATCAATAAAAATGGAATTTCTCTGGAGAAATCCCATATTCTTTGCTCTTTTTCATTTAAGTTTTATATTTCTGGTCAGTTTCTCTACATGTTTGATTTAATTTTGAAAATATCATAACACTATCGGATCATAATGTTAATTTGCAAGTCCACAGTCTGTTTATGATTTGTCTGAAAGGAGAGACTAGTAAAACTGACAGTCTTTTAACCAATCATCTTATTAATATTTGTTATCAGAACACAAGCCATTTATTAACAGCCAAGAACCATTTTCGAAAGAAAGACCAAATTCAAGGCCTTAAACTTGGCATTTTCTTTTGCTTGCAATCGCACATAAAATATACTCACGCATACATGTATCATACATTATCTCTCTTTCTCCATCCACGTTCACAAGTAATATTTGTTATCACTTTGTACAGTTATGGCATTTAATCAGTCTCTTTCATCAAGATGAAATAATTCAATCTCACTCTAAAATCCTTTCTCATTCCCCACTCTCTTTCCCTGCCCTTTTCAATCCTAATCAATTAATGTAAAGATTTTCTTCCCCACTTACTCATTTATATCCTTTGTGACTATGAGCGCCACATACATTCATTTGCGCAGAATTGGACCAAGACTCATAATGCGATCCCAAATGAGATTTTATCAAGAGCCGTCTGCTCGGCAATTATGGTTTAATATCACGACTGCTCTCTTCCATGCACAAATCCATCACTCACATATCTAATGTTATTCTATCTCTGCCTATGATTATGATTACAGTATCATCTCCATAACCTACGGAAAGCTGGTTAACGGTGTATTAACTCTAAGGCAATCCTCCACACTAACTTGTTCTCTACTAGCCGTTCGGGCAAGTAAAACAAATATTCAAATTTTACTTGCCTAAACAGGAAATGTACTCGTCCACTTACTTCTAGATGAGATTTTGATGAATGGAATTACATGCTACTCTCGCAGTTGAAGACATATTTAAGTTGCCTGATCGGGCAAGCAAACTAGACCTTTTTATACAATTGTACTTGCCCAACATCAATTATTACTTGCCCTGGGCAAGCGGGCAAGTGTTAGTGTCGAGGCCTGTCTATTGGAATTTAAAAATGGGGGTAATGAGTTATTAAAGGGGTAGTACAGTTTTGGTAACCAGTATAGTTTTAGTAACCAAACCTGGACAGTAACATTATAAACTAATAGTTATAACTCCACCATGCTCGAAAGGTATACAAAATTCCAAACGACTAAGTAAAAAGCCCGTTATCATTAAAAAAGAGCCATTAAAACACAAGAGGGCGCTTTTTAAAAAGGCATTGGTTTCAACCATTTTTCATACAAAATGTGATGTTTTATTGAAACAATGATTAAATAGAGAGATCATCAACAACTATTTAAAAAATGCTTTTGAAAAATTTTGAAAAAGTGCAAGCATTTTTTAAATTTTTTGAAAAAAACATCTAATTATTTGGGCCCCAAATAATTATAAGATCAGATATATTTATTGATATTTCAGCCGTTTCTGGGTCGATTTTGACCAACTAAAGTTTATTCTGCCATTCAAATTGCATGTTCTCTCAAATTCGACACTCAGTTTTTCATTACCTCACAAAAAAATTGTGATGAGCAGCGCCCTCTCTACCAAAACTAAACTACCCCTTTAACAGTAAGTCATGTCAAGCAGTTTTTTAAAAATAGTTCTGCTTGAACATAATGTAATTTCTAAAATGTTCTAAATATTAAGCCTTGTCTACGGGAATCTGGTAGGCTATGTGCAAAGTCCATGGGGATCTCAAAATATTGAATGGAACTGGTTAACATTCCTGTATTGGAGAGTAACTGAGTCTTTGCAGACTGTGTGCTATACCCAGGACTCAACACTAGCACTTGCCCTGTTACCCGAGGCAAGTACAAATTGATGTCGGGCAAGGCAAATTTGGTAAATGGCCTAGTTTGGTTGCCCAATTGGGCAACTAAATTATTGATCAACTATGAGAGAATAATGTTATTCTTTAGGTCGTAATTCTCATAGCTAGAAGTAAGCGGGCAAGTCAATTTTCTGTTTGGGCAAGTAAAATTTTAAAATCCATGATTTCACTTGCCCGAACAGGCCAGTAGAGAAAAAAAAGTTAGTGTGGAGCCTTGCAGTAAACCAGAATCAAGTCATCCACAAAGGATTGAATGCAATAAGGGTGCCATTAATTCATGTGATAAATCTGACCTTTCTGAAACTGCTCATGTAACCATAGAGTTCACGCCGCATTGCCGCTTCCCTTCCAGTCAAGTAGAAAGAAAGAAAAAAATCACCAACACTACTGTGGTTACAAAAGTGCGTTATAATCTTATTGAGGTCTTGTTATGGCATGACAACCAAAGGATTCATGTAACAAATGTCTGCGACTGAATACCCCAAAGCAATTCTGATATATTCATCATCCTACAGCGACTTTTCTATGTAAACATTTGTCTATTTGCTGTAAATACACATCATATACCTATATCACCAAACACATTTATTACTTGAACATATTTTAAATTGGTTTGTTTGGTTTGATATAGTCCTCTTCCATAGGGAGGAAAGCATTTGCAGGGTTTGTATTTGTTTAAAATGATAATTCTCCCTGAAAATCAGAGTTACATCTTGGGGGAAAGTTGTGCTATGAAAAATAACTCATCAAGGCCCGTTGCAGAAAGAGATTGTACAATCGATTGTAAATTACAATTAATTGTAAGCCAGATCATGTGTTTAAAATGCATGAATCTGATTGGTTGAAATTCGCAAAGTTTCTGACTTACAATCAATTGTAACTTACAATCGATTGTATCGCTTTCTGCAACGGGACCCAGACCTGTATAGATTTTGCCTCAATTAAAGCAGATTAATGAAAATATAATATTCTACAAAATGTTCTATAAAAAGTTATAATAGAATAACCATGCATAAGGGTTGAAGGTAAAATATAAGTACTATGCACAAAGATGTGTGGATGAGCCAATTATGTGAGCTCTCAAACTCATACCATCACCCAATCAATTAAACCAACTGATAGACACTAATTAACTGTGCAGACGACAACTTTGACAATAATCAAGGTTCGTGATGCTTGTTAGCTGAGAAATAAGTCCATCATGAGGACATGATGGGCCATTATTAAGACGTTCAGAGGACAATTTTGACAAGAATATTCAAGAGTTAAAAATGCCTGTTTAATAGTTCCAAAAATAATTACGTAATATTAAAGGAATCCAATAGCATTCAAGGCAAAAATAATTAACAAGTTGAAGACTTGATTCACTGGGCCCAACAGATATCTCCAACTAGGTTTTGATCAAAAATTTGTAAAATACCTTTTAATCAGATCACCTCCAATATTGAAGGTTAAATTATCACCCATATTGTTAACTGTGCTTATTAGAGGGAAACTAATTAGGTCTACTGTGCGTAATCATTTATGGATTCTTTCCAATTTTGACTGGCAAAAGGTGTATAAATAGGGAGCTATTCATTTCTGGTTTGGCAGCATAGTAGCCAATTAATTAGCTAACTTAATAGCAGGATGTTTGTAACGGTAAGGTCATCAATTGACAGATTCAGTCTCTCATTAACAGACAGCAGAGGTTATAGCAATGTGCCAACACTAATTACTTCTTTCTACTTGTAAAAGTTTAATGTTCTAATGCTTACTTTCAGTTACTTGGATCATTTAAGTGTACATTTTTGGAAAGTATGCAGAATTGATTTTTGTTCTTGATCAGGAAATACAGTTTATAAATTTATTTCCCAAACTGGAAACGTGAATGTTAATTATGTAAATAAATTTCATGAGGAAGAAAAATTATTCTATCATTTCTACCAGAACAACTCAACTTATTTAGTCTTGAAAATCCTGTATATAACACAAATATATTTAAAGCTAAAATAATGGTGTGTGTAAAACATTTAGATATGAATGATGAAGAAAAGTGGTACATAGATGGATAGAGATGGTGTTTAACATACAATACAAAATCTTGGCAACTCTGATATTTAGGACAAGGTTCAAGTCAGATGAAACAACAAATGACTTATACATGAATATTGTTTTTCAATCCATCTTTTCTCGTAAACAACATCTTACTACATTGGCAAGGTCATACAGGTCCACAATTTGAAAAGTTCAAATGCAAAACGCGATAAATGTCATTTTCGTAAATTTTAAGATAAAGATACCACCATATGACACAAAACATTGTATTTTAAACAATACCTTACTCTTTGCATATATCAAGTTATAGTTTTGAAGATATAATTCAATGTATCACAAATGTTCTTATTATTGACATTGATTTTCAGCAGGCTTAAGGGCAATTATCTTAAATTTAAAACAACAGCTTTTACCGTGTTTTGCACATGAACTCTCAATTTTTTCCCAAGTGAAAGTAAAAAAGAGAATTCCACCAACAACTGACTAAACCCGACTTCCTTTGCGAAAATGACTCTGGAGGAATAAGTCACACGAGTGACAATACAGAATATGTTTTACGCATATATCCCAAATGACTGTTTTATACTTTTGAAGCAACATTCGTGCCAGAACGCTAGCTTACGTTTATCTATTGAGTATGTTTGCGCACATCCGGAGTGACTAGTTTATGACCTATTATATCATGCACAACCTATTTGAATTCCCAGTCAAATTTGATTATAAAGGAAGGAGTTGAAATAGTTGAATATGCCCTAATAGAGTGGTGAAGTGTGATGTCATAAATGATGTCATAAATATTCCTTTAAGAATTTTCAAATTTGGACTTTATTTTCAGAAAGAGCATAACAAATAATGTCCAAATACCAAAAATCAAAGGAATAGGTTACATATTGGCTGAGCTATGCCCATCCGAATGATTTTTGTTGTCAACGGGCAATCAGTGTTATAGCGCACTGGTTCATAAATATATGAACCAGTGCACTATATAACACTGATTGCTAATTGAAGTAAAATGTATTCGGATGGGCATATCTCAGCCAATACGTAACCTATTGCTTTGATTTTCGGTATTTGGACATTATTTGTTATGCTCTTTCTGAAAATGAAGTCCAAATTTGAAAATTCTAAAAAAGTGTTTTTATGACGTCATGGCTTCTGTACTCTATGCTATCTGGGATTAGTACATATTTTATACGATTGAATGTGCTACTAAGCACATCAATGTGTTTTTTTGTTGTTGTAATATTATTCCATTGAGTTATATTGTAATACTTGAAGAAAATCTAAATCATATTATTTTAATTTCAGTGTAAGACATTCAACCTAGTATAAATAATAATTATATAAAACACTTTCACATCAATAATAAATAAGTAAATAGTTAATATCTTACCTGCTCCAGTCAGCACTAATGAATTCAGTCCATCACAAAATGTCGAAATACTCCAATGTGTTTCCAGTTTTTTTAATGCAGTGTCAGTGATGCTTTTTCACAATTTTCCTTAATTTTAAATATTCTCCAGTTCTCATGGTTTTGATGATCTCAGGTTGAACAAACCAGGGCTTGGCAATGATTTCAGCTCATTTATCATTGTTGACAATTATGAATTCCAGATCTTCATGGCAATTTCCAATGACAGCCTGTAGAATTGATGCGCGTTTGTTGAATCAGTATTAAAGTGAGTAAGATCTTTGTCTTTTCTGGCATTAATCTCCACAAAATCCACCACAATACACACAGAGGCCTAATTTCCAATGGCAGCCATTCAAAATGTCTGCAAGTTTGTAGAATCGATAAGTAAACAATTGTCACAACAACTGTCCTTTCATGAATTGATTTTAAAATAGGTTACAAGTATGTCTTCCAGCAAAAATAACCCCAAAAGCAATGGCTGCAGTTGTAGTTGAAGGTGGTGTGTTGGTGGTGGTAGCAGTTGTGGTAGGAATGATGGCCGTGGTAAAACTGAAGTTATCCATCTCTTTTTTGTCTCCGCTGCGTAAATTTTGGTCATCTTCTTCTTAAAATAAATCTGTACAAAATAAAACATTCTTGCAGCAATTGAACTAAAAAATTGAATAATAATATCTTACCTTTTTGAAATTCTCGTTTGCAGTACCCAATCCAAACCGGTATATTCCTTTTAGACCGTCCAATCAACACACAGAATGCATTCATATCTCCACAAAATATAAAAAGTTAACAACATACTAGACACAAAAAAAACAATCACCACAAAATGTCAACAAAAATAAAATAAATTTGAACAAAACATAGTTTTACACGCAGCATTGAGTTAACAATGACAATGACAATACAAGAACAAGTAAACACTTGGGGACAATACACAAATTTAAAAACAAATTCATGAAAAATGATATAAAAATTATGACAAATTATTTATCACTTACCCTGTTTTTATTGGTCTGCTTTATACCCAGATGAGGCAGACTTCTTTGTGACTGTTAAAGAAAGAAGGGGAAAATGATGGAAATTCAAAAGTAATTTTCAATTTTTTGTTTACCGAACACTTTATTCCTATTGTGTACAAAATGCTCATCATCAGTTAGTCTTAAATTCATTTGTTAATATGGTTCTATTACTAATGTATTTTCCGGCATAATTATTCACCTATTCAAATGATTTATAGATTGATAAAAAGATACATCTATAAAACACCAGTCGCTATTGTGAGAGAACCCCCAAACTATGTTTAAAATGTATTGATTGAAATATTGGATAATAACTTAAGATACTGTAAAATAATTTATATCAAATGTGCAACAAATTAGAAGCAATATCGCAGGGTATTCATGTAAAATGTGACAATTTCTGATGTGTAGATGAACAAAATCAGACATAAACAAGCAGCTCAAATGCATGGGCATAATTACACAACAAAATATCTATATTTTTTAATGTGCAGTATATAAATCATCTTTCATCTCTACCATCACAGCATCATTACAATCTGCACAATGCTGTGCAATAACTCCACTCCGTGGGGAGCATACACACATGAAGTTTCTTAGCAGAACAAAATTGAACATTAACAAAATCAGCTCAAATGCATGGGCATTACAACACAACAAAGTTCTATATTTGTTTAATATGCAGTACATAAATCATCTTCCATCTCCACCATTACAGCAGCATTACAATCTGCATAATGCTGTGCAAGAACACCACTCCCTGGGGAGCATACACACCTGCAGCCCCTGCTTCTTAGCAGGGCTCTTCTTCTTGGCCTGCTGCGACTTGGAGCGCTTCGGCTTCATCCGACCCACAAACATGAAGAGAGCGTGGGAAGCCATTTTGAACCTTTGCATTTAAAACGTCTGTCTCTCACCAAACAAATTCAAATGGCTGCTAGCAAAACACTTTTACTTAATATCTAGCAAAATCCTTTCACCAATATCATGTATCAGTGGATGATATAAGGATCCGAGCGATTTCCTAAGTCAGATCTAAGTGACGAGCTAGGATTTCAACTTTTCACGCGGTGGATTCCTGTTTTCCAGACGAACGAATGTTATCTCCAAAACAGACAAAAAAATGTATTTCGCAATGATGGCAAAGTGAAGTAAGAAATGAATCCTGCTCTTTGACTGAGCGACAAGTAGAAGCAGGGTTATTAGATATCATCCAATGTATTGTATGTAATCACTACGGATCACACTTTTATATATCAAATAGTGATTTTCACATGTATGATCTCTCAAAACAAGGTCCATATTCCTTTATAAGTTGTTTAATTTCCCTGGTGATGGTTTTCCAATAATACGAATGAAAGCTGGAATACTAATTAGAGCAATCGGAAGTTGAAATAACATTAGCCTTTCTTTTGCGCACATATAAAGGTTATTTCAGTGCCGATAACTAGACGAATGTTGCCAATTCAATGAATCATGTTAATCTGTTTCAATTCAATCTGTTCACAATCGGCTTGTTTCCAACCTTAAATCTTAAAGATGAAACAGCAAACACCTCAGGCGTCAAAGATCTATTATCCAACTTGAAGGAATATTTCGAGCTATCTCCAAAATCACTCAAATGTAGATTATTCCAACTTCATGCCAAAGAAGGGAAAGCGGAAGGCACTGCAAACCATAAACTTAAGTAAAGTGAGTCGAGTGACGATTGATGAAAAAGCAGCTCCCGCTAAAAAGCATCTGAAGCGTATATCCTCATGGAAGAAGAAAAAATCACAAGATAAGTTAGAGAGAGAAGATCTGATAAAACATTAGCTCCAGTCATCTAGGGAAGAAAATATGGGGAGCCAACTTATGATCCGGTGGATGAAAAAGCAGCTCCCGATATTGAGAGCATCTGGAGCAAAAATAGAAAGATATCTGATCAAACCTCAGCTCCAAAGTCTTCAGAGAAGGAAAATCATGGGAGCCAACTTATGTTCCGATTGATGAAAAGCAGCTCCTGATAAAGCCGATATTGAGAGCATCTGAAGCACAAATAGAAAGAAATCTGATCAAACTTCAGCTCAAAAGTCCTCCTAAGGAAGAAAATGATGAGAGCCAACTTGTGATCCGATTAAATCGAGCTCCCAGAGAGAGCATGTGAAAAGTCCAAGCCACATGAGATACCTGCAAGATGCAATCAGTCACCCAACAGGTCCAGACGAACATGGCATTTCCATGACAAAAAATATCAACAAACGTCGCTGAATATCATGTCGTCGTCGCAAGAATAATTGCAATTGCGCAATGTCCCTGAGCTGTAGAATGTTCTGATCAATCAAACGAGGATACGACAGATGTTTTGTTTTCCTGATTCTGCAGAAAAATCTCAGAATAAGTTGTGGATACACAATGTGAATAATCTGACCATGATAGAGTTACTAAAGCACTCCACGCATAATGAGGTAATAATAACTGCTGCTTGCTGGGTAAGATGTTTTGAGTGCTAGCACGTTGGTGCAACTGCAAGTGCAAGCCTCATGCCTGAGCGAGAGTGATACGAAGGGAGCAACACACGTGTCACCAACAAAAACTGAGTGAAGTGAAAAGAGAGAGAGCAGAAGAGAACGAAAGGGAGAGGGGGGGGGGGAGACAAATCGGGAAGAAGGAGACTGAAGTAGGGAGAAAGAGAAAGAGGAAGAGAGATAGACTGAGAGAAAGTGAGAGAAAAGGGGGAAGATAGCAATTGATAGAAGAGAGAGCAAGCGAAAGAAAGGCCAAGAGCAAGAGAAAAGGGAGAGAGAAAGATTAGGATAGTAAGAAAGAAAGAAAGTGAGAGATAGACTGTGAGAAAGTGAGAGAAAATGGGAAGATAGTGATTGATAGAAGAGAGAGCAAGCGAAAGAAAGGCCAAGAGCTAGAGAAAAGGGAGAGAGAAAGATTAGGATAGTAAGAAAGAGAGAAAGTGAGAGAAAGTGAGAGAAAGGCTGTGAGAAAGAGAGAGAAAAGGGGGAAGGTAGCAATTGATAGAAGAGAGAGTAAGCAAAAGAAAGGCCAAGAGCAAGAGAACAGGGAGAGAGAAAAGTTGGGATAGTAAGAAAGAAAGAGAGAGATAGACTGTGATAAAGTGAGAGAAAAGGGGAAGATAGTGATTGATAGAAGAGAGAGCAAGCGAAAGAAAGGCCAAGAGCAAGAGAAAATGGAGAGAGAAAGATAGGGATAGTAAGAAAGAGAGAAAGAGAGGAAGAAGGAATAGGGTGAGGGGGAGTATGAAATAGGGAGGAATAACAAGTAAAGAGAAGGAGAAAGAAACACCGGGGAAAGAAAGAAAACCCCACAGAAAGTAAAAAGTAGAGGGGGAGTGTGAGTTAGGAGAGTGGGGAAGAGACATAGGGAGAAGATTAGTGAAGGAATACAGAAAAATAAACTTTGAGATATTGAGAGGAAACGTATAAGAGAAGGAGAAAGAGAGTGGAAGGTAAAGAAAATTTGAGAAGAGGAAAGAGTAAGAGAGAGAGAGAAAAGGAGAGGGAGCTAGGAGAGAGAAGAGAAAAGAAAAGAAAGCCCCTGCAATCTCAGCTCGCACTATCTCACGCTCCACCGCCAAATCAGTGCCAATTTGCTGGGCACCTTGCAAATGGGTAACCACGGCAACCAATCAAGCTGACAGATTGCGCTGTGGGCCAGTTCCTGACAGAGGCAGCGTTACTCTACAACTGCAAAGTGCAATGTTATCAGCAAAAATTTACAGTGGAGCGCTTCGGGTAGTTAAAGGGACACTCTTGCCGCCATCCTAAACAATTCTTTGCCCTTCAAAAAGTCCAACTTTCAATTTTTTCAAGATATCATGACTACAAATTGCTCACCATTAAATATTAAAGCTGGTGTTTTAACAGTCCATGAGAATGCTTATTAAGGTTACTTGAATTCCATTTTGAAATCATAATACAAGCCAAAAGCCTACCCGTAGGGCCACTAACCATCCCTTTAAAGTGATCCATAAACTTTATAAGATTTTCCGACAGTGATATGTGAGACTTCAAAATCACTGTAAGATTCTTCTAAACAATGTGTGATAGTTTCATAGAAAAATAACATTGCAAGTTTACCTATGAATTGATATGAGCTGTTATCACATACATACTGCCCCTTGATTTCAACCACTATCAGACAGCACTGTAACACTTTAAATTCAATCATAAATACCTCTATAGATTAAAGAGACAATCAAAATATGAAAACCCATCTCATTTTTCTGATACCATGAGCCCACACAGCACACAGCAAGGTACAAGAGAAATGTGAAAGCTCCAAGTGATTTTGGTTGAACTTGACAAAGTTAAAGGTACACTTGAGTATTGGTACTTCCCGAAATGCCCCTTGAAACTAAATTGGTTGGTTTTAATTCCATTTGAAAGTTCATTGAATAAAATATGCAGAATGAGAATCATTCCATTTCAAATGCTCTCATAGTTGTAAAATTTGATTTCAAAATATTTGATTTATATATCGTCTGGCTAGACAATATTTTGACTTTTTTTAAATATACACAAAATGCTTATATACTTCTTTCAAAAAATTTCAAAAGAGGTTTTTAAATAGTTGTTGATAATATCTCTATTTAATCATTATTCTAACAAAACATCACATGCACAATTTTGTTTGAAAAATGGCTAATACCAATGAGTTTTTAAAGAGTGCCCTCTTGAGTTGTAACAACTCTTTTTTTAATGATAACAGGGTTTTCACTTAGTCGACTCGTTTGTAATTGTGTTACCTTTCGAGCATGGTGGAGTTACATGTATTAGTTTGTACCGTAGTGGTGCAGGTTTTGGTTACTAAAATTAAGTTTGACCAAAACTCAACTATCCCTTTAAAGGAGAAAATCAAAGAAAACCCCTAAATATGATGATATTCATATCTACAGAAAGCTTATAAGCCATATAATGAGCTTGACTGACATTCAAACAATATAACGCGTCCATAAAAGCGAAATTAGGGTGAAAACATCACCCTATTCCCAGGGACAAATTCGCTCAATCGCTACACGAAACGGCCTTTAGCTGTGACGTAAGAACCGGGCTTGAAGCCCAGGCGGCTGCCGCGGTTGTATGTAGATAAGCGTATAACATACCAGGCTGGAAAGACAAGCTTCAACTTATGTGCTATTTTTCCCTTACCAAGAATAAATTATAATACTACATTGTTTGTAATTTGCTTCTCATTTAGATTTTTATCATGATATTCCAACTAATGTATTGTTTGTGACAAAAAAAAGGTGAAAAAAGGTGAAAAAAGAAGGGGAAACTATACGACTGTGTCGTGCAGTAGGCCTGCACAGATTTTTTACCAACATGTAGTTTCACTTTGACATATCAATCAGACGGAGAATTTACCACTTCCATTATGGAAACAAACGATTAATAATCATTATGAATCAAATGAAATTTAAAAAAACGAAGAATAGTTATTACTTTAGTCGATCTATCATGGCTAGTTTCATGGTTTAGCTTGAAAAGTCGAGTGAATTAGATTTGCGATATCTCCTGTGTTGTTACGATTCATCCGCGATTTCTCTGAACATTGGCAGCCGCATTACCTATACGGCTGATAGCGCTGGCGGATTTACATTTCCTGCGCGCGCATCAAAACAAACGAGTGCACGTGTTAGCTAGCTAGCTTGCTCCTCCACGGATACTTCGAAGTCCATTAACAGGCTGTTTTGTTGAAATTCTTCATCCATGTTGAACTGTCAGATGTAATTCTAGAGCGAGATCGTGATCGTGTGGACTGTAGAAAGCTTCGAATATAGCGCATACGTTGGAACTACATTTAGTTCAATAACATACACAATATGCATAGTATACGGCCGGGTACATACGATCGTGCGCTTGCATGTATTTCTCGATGGACGAAACTTTTACGAAACAAAACCAAAACAAAACGGTGAGAAATACACTATTCTACCAGTTATTGACATATTGAAATTGATAAGAAATATTATATATTGTTATATAATATGATGACGTCATAATGAAGGTAAATTGAGCATTCCCATTGGTTGATTACCGATGCTTAATCCGGTATAATCAATGGTAAAGTTATAATACATATGTATTATAACTTTTCAGTATGTACAAACTGACCATAGAGAGCCAAACGAGCTGCGCAGGGGATTGCCTTGGAGTGCGTAATGTGCTCTTGTGCGCTTGTTCTTGAATGGGGAAAATGCGCAGAGCGCGCAATTATTTCTAATACGCGCTGGCACTTAACACAGTACGCAGGGCCGACAATGGCTGGAGAGAACACTCACAATTTGAGCAAGGTCAATTTGGGTTTATCAACATGATAACCATATCAGTTCCTCAAAATAATCATATTATATAACAAATAGTACATGTTTCTTGTCGTTAAATATTCCACAATAGACACCTCTACATTTTTAATTTCTCTCGTGCGATTATATTGCACTCGGCCTGCGGCCTCGATGCAATATAATCGCTCTCGAGAATTAAAAAAATGTATCGTTGTCTATTCTGGTATATTCAACTCCAAACCATGCACTATTTGTATAATAACAAAGGCAATTCTAGCTCGGAACATGATTCTACTAGGTAATTTTCTTTTGAAACACAGCTATAATAGATTTGTTTTTCATCTCCGTGTACATATGAACAACAATTCGGCAAAATGGATTGAGTTGTAAACAGTTATTTTACGGAGATTGACACTTTTTCAATGCCAATAATGACATGAATATTGACATTAGGATATGTTTCAGGACATGAGAAGACAACTGTGTGTCAGATATTGATTATTCAGGCAATATTCAATCGTTTTGAGAGAGTAGAACTGCGTCCACTAGTATGAACAATTGCGTGTAGATCGCCGTTCGAGCTAGAGCTGTCGGGAGCGCAAATCCCGGCTCTTACGTCACGCACAGAGCCACTTTGCTGTGCCGATTTCATGGTAAAGGGGAGGGTCAATTCACTAAAATTTCATTTTCATAAAACATGAAACTGAACACTTTCATGACTTGTTAACTGCACAAATTGCTTTAATAACTCATTCTATCATAAAATAAACCATAATAACTTGATTCTATTCCCTTTGAATTTCTACTTTAATGGATCGCTTTAAACTGAGTAAGATTCATCAAAGTTCTTGGAACTACACGTACTACTGGCAAGGCAGTAAAAAGCAGAGTCACACTCACTGACTGTGACTCGAGCAGAGAGGCCTTGTTATATTACTGGCCTAGGGAAATGTCACGGTCACGTAATGCACAATAGAATAATAGAAATATATACAAGGATGAACTTCAACAACAAGTGCATAAATCTTGCATATATCTCTCCCCCTTTTCCAGGCCTCCACACTCACTTTTTTTTTCTCTACTGGCCAATTTGGGCAAGTAAAAACAATCAATTTCAAAATATACTTGCCCGACCAGATATTTTACTTGCCCACTTGCCTCTAGATGATATTTATGTGTAAGGAATTAATTTTGTTTTGTAGTAGAACAAAAATGTTAGTTGCCCAATCGGGCAACCAAACTAAGACCATTGATGACATTTTATTTGCCCTACATTAAAGGGATCTAGTAACTTTGTTGACATGTGCAAAAGGTGATGAATGGTTGATACAATGTATATTGTTGTTATCTCATATGTCCACAGGGTATTGTGTGAAAATTTCAAGTCAAATGGACATTGTATGGCCAAGTAATGAGCGAAAATGCAAAGTGATATTCAGTAACTCACTGCACTCACTTTGTACACGGAAGAAAAACTCGCCCAGAGTTTTTCTTATCTGAATATTTACTTCAATCGTACATATCTTTGTAACGAAAGGGAAATTTGAAAAATCGAAACCTGTCCAATGATTTTATTGTTAATACAAATACAACAAGGTATAAGGGAACCGCTAGAATAAAAATTTTATTTTGAGGATTTGGACAATGTTACTAAGCCCCTTTAATGTTTACTTGCCCTATAAATGGGGCTAATGCTAGGGTTGAGCCCTGCTTTTTTCCCGTATCTCTCCCTCTTTTTATAAAACAAATTTATAAAATATATTTTCTATGTAATCCATGTACCATTATTACACTGGCTTTAGCCGAGCTTCCCGAAAAGGCACTTCGAGCATTGCATTTGCAGGGAATAAATCATTACTCGATTTCAAAATTCTGTTCACTTTTTTATAAGATGTTTCTTGTTATTGCAACTTTAATATATCTTCAACATCTACATTGTAGGAGGTTCAAGTAAATTAGTTAAACATTGAAACATTGAACGCTATATCTTGTTATTAGAATTGTCCAGATTCCCTGATAAGATGCATCCATCAAGGTGCAATTTAAATGCTGCCAATGTTTGCTCAAGGTAACAGCTGATAGACTCTGACAGACAACTAAATTAAAACCATCAATTTCATCAGCTATGTTTTTTCATCCAACCAAATCAATTTATCTAGCGGGCATTTTCTATGAAATCCAGTTCAAATGCTTTGCTGTATACGAAGTGACATTATTTCACTGGCTTTATCTGAGTTGCCCTGATTTATAAGGCACATTAAACTTTTCCAGAAATAAGTCATTACTCTATTACATAATTCTATTCATTGCTTTTATATTTATTGTTAAAATGTATTTTTAATATCTCACAAATCTACATTGTAGGAGGTTCAGGTAAATCAGTTAATCATTGAAACATTGAACATGTTTTTTTCTTTGCAGGGAATTAAAGTTATTACTCCATTTCAAAAGTCTGTTCAATTCTTCATATGTTTATTGTTATTGCAACTTTAATATATCTTCAACATTCACATTGTAAGAGGTTCAAGTAAATCAGTTAAACATTGAAGCATTGAACATGTTTTTTCTTCTTATAATTGTCCAGATTTCCTGACAAGATCCATCCATCACTTTGCAATTTAAATGCTGCCAATGTTTGCTCAGGCTTACAGCTGAAAGGTTCACGGAACTAAATTAGAACCATCAATTTCATCGGCTTTGTTTTCTCCCCCAACCAAATAAATTTATCCAGCAAGATCAGATGGATATTTTCATCATGAACCACCCTTTGCCTGATTCCCCCTCTCTCTCTCTCTCTCTTCCCATATTTCCCCTTTTGTATTCAATTCCTTCTTATTTTTACTTTTGAGCTGAAATACTTTTCTTTGTTCCTTGATTCATTCATTTCACATTATTTTATCATTATTTTACTTCTGCTGAAAAGTACACTAGCTGTTTTCTGCATTATTTTACAAGAACTTCCACTGAAAATTGATTTTATTTTTCCTTCTTCCCTTCAACACATCCCTTCAATGGAAGGTGATCAGGTGAATAAAACACATTTTTTTTCTGTCTCTTATTTTCTCCAAAAACCACTGAAAAGTGAACTACCTGATTTGGGAATTTGTTCTTACAAGAACTTCTGCTGAAATTGAACTACCCGTTGTTTACATCTTTTGCATGAACTATTTTGTTGAAAAGTGAACTACCTGTTTGCTCCATTTTTTCACTGAGAACTTCTGGTGAAAAGTGAACAGCCTGTTTTCTATATTTCTTATTGTTAGGTACATTTTTCATGAGAACTTCTGGTAATAAAAAGAACAGCCTGTTTTCTTTCTTTTTCATTGTCATTTGCATTTTTAAGAGAACTTCTGGTGAAACGTAGCAAACGAATGCCTGTTTTCTATATTTCTTATTGTTATTTGCATTTTTTACGAGAACTTCTGGTAAAAAAAAGAACAGCCTGTTTTCTATATTTCTTATTGTTAATTGCATTTTTTTACGAGAACTTCTGGTGAAGATTGAGGGAACAATTGGTGTGGTAAAGGTGGAGGGGGGATGAGATCACTTCCTGGCAGGGAAGCAGGGGGAGGGGCTTGGGAGGAAGGAGGGGGGAAATAAGGACACTGTGAGCTGCTGAGCAGTAGGGAACATTCACACTAAGTATTTAATGCAAGTTAATGCTAAAAATGAACATGTTTTCATTGTGGCCCAGTCGGGCAAAGAAAAACAAGATGTGATTGTTACACATTCTAGTGGCCCTAATCCTGAATGTGGTGCCCCCCTCCCAAAAAAAAAAATATATATAAAAAAATAATAATAAATAAATAAAATAAATAAATAAATATTAAAGGGATCTAGTAACTTTGTTGAGATGTGCAAAAACTGATGAATGGTTGATGCAATGTATACTGTTGTTATCTCATATGTCCTCAGGGTATTGTGTGAAAATTTCAGGTCAAATGGACAATGTATGGCCAAGTAATGAGCGAAAATGCAAAGTGATATTGGGTGATATTCACCAACTCACTGCATTCACTTTGTACAGGGATGAAAATCTCGCCCGGAGATTTTCTTATCTAAATACTTCAATCATACATATCTTTGTAATGAAAGGGAAATTTGAAAAACCGAAAGCTGTCCCATGATTTTATTGTTAATACGAATACAACAAGGTATAAAGGAACCGCTAGAATTAAAATTTTATTTTGAGGATTTGGACAATGTTACTAAGTCCCTTTAAATAAATAAATAAAAATAAATCAATCAATAAATAAAAATTACATAAAAATAATAAAATAAATAAAATTAAAATAAATCAATAATACAAAAATGGTTGGCAGGCCTGTGCTAATTTTGAACACTGGCTATATTGAAAATGATGACCTTTTACGGACCATCTTGGGTCAAAAATGTGATTTAACCCCTTACCTATAGGAATCTCGTTGGCTTTGTAAACCTCTATGGGGAGTTCAGAATCTCGAAGGGAATGTGTTAACTGGTGAGCATTAGGGTACATTCACTCAAAGCATTTTAAGGGTAGTTTTTTAAAAAATCCCATATTATTTGGCAGCACTGTACTCGAATAAGCAAATAGTTTCTGAATGGTGATAGAAGTCTCACATTACCTGATCTGTGTGAACCAGTCATACAGTTGGGAGTTTCTTGAGAAACCGAGTCATTGTACACTTACTAATTACCCCCCTCAGTGGATAGAA
This sequence comes from Echinarachnius parma, assembly GCA_037951105.1. NCBI lineage: Eukaryota > Metazoa > Echinodermata > Echinoidea > Clypeasteroida > Echinarachniidae > Echinarachnius > Echinarachnius parma. The sequence goes on along the minus strand of JBAMJV010004913.1, from coordinate 175,178 downwards.
ACCTGTTTTTAATCCCGATAAGCTTCTGCAGCAGTTAAGTGTCAATTTGACATTAAATTATGCTAGTTTTGCTTTCAAAATGTCAACTTGTGAGAGAATCACTATGATCAAGATGAACAATATTTCCCCTCAAATTTGCGTAATTAGTGTCCTTAGTTTAAAGTCATACCTGTAAAGTGTCCAAATCCACGAAAATTACTTGGAGCTTCCTCGTTTCTCTTCTACCGTGTTGTTTAGCTTATGGTACATGTAAAAGAAGAATAAAATAGGGTTTGATTTTTTCAAATGTCCCTTTAGTATGAAGATAATTATCATTTAAATCTTTTATTTCAATCACGTTGATTAACGCTTTAGATAAAAAGTACAATTGTCCTAGCAGAGAACGTCCGCATGCAGCCTTCGTGAGAACATTCCGGAGATTGAACTTTGAGCCGAGCGAGTGCAAATTCCATGAATTCTGTACTACGTGTGTAAACATGTCCTATACACGGGTGCGAATATCTCAAACGGATCATTCATTACTACGACAAATGTATGGCAGACCATCAGTATTCGGTGATAAAATATGAACTCAATATTCGGTTTTTTCACTAGGTAAACAGTGTTCGTTTTCTTTCAAACTTTCACAAATCTTTCAATTGTATTTTACAATGATATTGATATAGGATTGAAGTCTCAAATGTCATTTTGTGCAATATCTGACACTTTACAGGTATCACTTTAACACACTTTTAAACTGTTCCCATTGAGATTCTAAAATCCCCATATATGTTGTACTTTGCCTACCATGTTCCTGTTTGACAAGGCATGAATAACAATGGATTGCCTTCTTTCACATGATGTAGGGTGAGTAAATATGGCTCTGACACAGAAATGTAAAAGCTGGGCCCAGAGTTGAGATGGTGCACAAGATAAATGTCAAGGTTTAATCATACCTCATGATCTGGGATAATAATAGACGCCAGTTTGAGTGCACCCTGGGTGAGTATGCTCCCAAGGGAGTTGAGATGGTGCACAAGATAAATGTGAGGGCTCAATCATACCTTATGACCTGTGATGATAATTGATGCAAGGTCAAAAACACCATGGGCTAAATATACTCCCCAGGGAGTTGAGATGGTGCACAAGATAAATGTGAGGGTTCAATCATACCAGATGATCTGGGATAATAATTATGCTAGGTTGAACACACCGTGGGCTAACTCCCCAGGGAGTTGAGATGGTGCACAAGATACATGTGAGGGCTCAATCATACCAGATGATCTGGGATAATCATTGACGCCAGTTTGAGCGCATCATGGGCTAACATGCTCCCAAGGGAGTTGAGATGGTGCACAGGATAAATGTGAGGGCTCAATCATACCAGATGATCTGTGATAATAATTGACGCCATTTTGAGCGCATCATGGGCTAGCATTCTCCCAAGAGAGTTGAGATGGTGCACAAGATAAATGTGAGGGCTCAATCATACCTCATGACCTGGGATGATAATGGATGCAAGGTTGACTCATTATGAGCTAGTATGCTCCCAAGGGAGTTGAGATGGTGCACAAGATAAATGTGTGTGTTAGAACTGTACCCCATGAACTGTGATAATAGCTAACACCTGTAGCTAATTTCATAAAACTGTTGCAATTGTTGTAAGTTACAACGTCCAATTATTGTAATTACCATGGCAACAGCTGTAATGCTCCATGCTGATTGGCTGTTGACCAAATAGTTACAATAATTGGACACTTACAAGTACAAATGCAAGTGTTTTATGAAACGGGCTACAGGAGTGTTGCATCTAGACAGACTTGAGTGCATGACAGGCTAGTGTGCTCCTCAGGGAGTTCAGATGGTGTACACGATAATCGTGTGTGTCTGTACTGTGCCCCACGACCTGGGATAAACATTGGCACCAGGAGTGTCACATCATGACAGACGTTAGTGAATCATGGGCTAGAATGCTCCCCGGGGAGTTGGGGTAGTGCACAAGATAATTGTGTGGTTTTGAAAAGTATGCCAATAACCCACTGAAGACAATCAGTTTTTGGGTAAACTAACAAGTTGTTTCCATCAACCCCAGCCCAAGTCTAATCTTCAATCAATTAACTTATTGTATGATCAATTGATTGAATCAATATGATCAATTGATAAATTATGAATCTTTACGTTACAATTAAGGCCCAGGAGTGCCACATCATTACAGGAATAAGCTCAGTCAAGTCTCCACTCTTCAATATCATTAATGTACATGTAAGCAACAATGAACATTGTCTAAAGATAATGTGGAGCTGGTTACCAAACCACAATCAATTACCACCATCCTACGTCAAATGCAATTATACTGGTTGGTTTGATTTTACAGATGTGTAAATCCTTGTTTTCACTTTTTTACGGACAAAATTAACCAAAATAACCACTGACTTCTTTGGACCACACATCGTGAGGTTATTTGATTTCATTTGGCTTGTCAGGATTAATTATATTTATGAACATGAAGAAGAAAAGTCATGAAAGTCATCAAGATGGCTGGAGGCGGATAGTGTTACATCATTCTCACATGCATCTTTCGAACTCTTACCAAACAAAATAAACTTGCACTCAAACATAAAAACAAATAAACAACAACATTCTTAGAATATACAATGTATGTTACACAAATCCTTCTTCATCTATGTATATTTTTAAATATATCATTCAAATTGTTTCAGATATTTAAAGCCTCCACACTAACTTTTTCTTCTACTTTAGTTGCCCATTCTGGCAAGTAAAATCATACATTTTCACATTTGACTTGCCCAAAAATGATGTGTAACTTGATCCGCTTGGCAAATTTTAGCTTGCTTCTAGATGAGATTTACATGCAAGAAATTAATTTGTTTCTCTCCTAGGTTAGTTGCCCAATCGGGCAACCAAACTTGACCGTTTATGAAATTTTGCTCGCCCGACATCAATTTTTAATTGCCCCGGGCAAGCGGGCAAGTGCTAGTGTCGAGCCCTGTATATTACATTGGAATCAAGAAAATACATCTTTAATTGAATTATAATTTAGCCTCCAAGCCATTTTGGCTTCAAATAATTTGAAAGCAGCTTTCAAAACAGTCCCCAGCAATTCTTTTCCAACAATGTCCCTAAAAAACAGATCATTTCGAGGATATTTTTAATTCCAAGACCGCAAAACAAAAAAAACATCCCTTTAATTCCCTAACATAAATGCAACATCAACGGCGGCGTGTCAAGTCACTTGACGATCCATTAGTCACAATTCTAGGGGAACATTATCACATCCCCTGATTTTCCTCTAATTCTTCGCAAACCACAATTAGAAGCAATCACATGAAGGGAACAGCCTGCAGTGGGTGTTTCACAAAGAACTTAAAAAGTATGGAAAGCCACTAGTTTCTTTGAAGAATTGTTGTAAAAGTGCTTTTTCAAAGGCATAAAATGTTGATTCAAATCATTAATATTTTCTATCATCAAGGACAGTTCATGTTCTTGATGCAACATTCATCAAAAATTTACAATTCTTGTTTATTGCTTTTTAATATATTGTATTCCAAGGCTACAAATGGCTTTCCATAATAGTTAGGTCCAACTTAGGTTCAACTTAGGATCTTTGTGAAACACCCCCCAGAACATGATCAAATAATAATTTTCCTCTGCGCATTCTTGTCCTAAAACATATGATGAAAGGTGTTATAAGATGAGCAATAAACCTGTTCTTTCTTTCTCTCTCTTTAATATTTCTGTCAAGAACTGCTAAAAAGTTAACTACGTGTTATTTACGTTTTTTGAATGAGAACTTCTGTGGATAATTAAGTGAACTACCTGTTTTCTACATTTTTTAACGAGAACTGGCTTCTTCTCTAAACATGACTCCATGTTTACATAATATACGTGCTTTCCCCTTTCTCTTGTTCTGATGTAAAGTGATCCATCAAGTTTGTCAAATTCAACCCAAACCATTTGGAGCTTGTCATGCATGGGGACGCTACACCTCGATCAGCCATTTTGAACTAGGCTAGTTTGTGCAAACCATTTGTGACCGACTGACCGGCTATAGCAAAACCCTTGTCAGTAAAAATCAAATTGTAGATTGTCATACCATCATAAAGGCCTCGTGACAAGCTTTCATCTGATGCATTGTTCTAACAAATTGATCAATAATATGGAAAAGAGTGTGTTTTGGAGCCACGGTAGAGCATAAAAACCGAGTGTCTACATTAGATTTTATCATTTGACAAAGTATTGCAGCGGCATACGAAACGTCATGATCTTTTAGATTCCTAGTTTGACCATACATTGCGAGACAAACGAATATCACTAGCGATATTATTTCCGATACTATATCCGCAATGTATTATATATTTACTATTATTGATTGAACATACGGGCGCCTTGCCCTGAAATTGATACGTAGATATGAGCGTTGTAGCAAGAAGGTGGCTCTGTTCTACCGTGGGTTGGGATCAGCCGTTGTGGGCCGGTTTGGTCGGGGTAGTGTCATGGCGACGTATCGTACGCTGGTTCGGCAGGCGGGCCGCACCAGTGTTCCGTTGATTGGTTGAATGCCCGTGTGCACCGGCCAATAGACGCGGTTCGTTGCTGACCTATCAGGAACGCACTCGCTCATGCGAGAGTGTGTTTTGGAGCCACGGTAGAGCATAAAAACCGAGTGTCTACATTAGATTTTATCATTTGACAAAGTATTGCAGCGGCATACGAAACGTCATGATCTTTTAGATTCCTAGTTTGACCATACATTGCGAGACAAACGAATATCACTAGCGATATTATTTCCGAAGATATGATTGTTTCAAATTTACAATCATAGGTCTTTTACACACATTATGTGAACTTAAAATGCCCATTTCTTCAAAACATGAATTACAGACAAGTGCAGGGTTTTGCTGTAGCCGGTCACATTTTTCAAGCCACCGAGCCAGTGTGTATTCTGCACCTAGCAGTGCAAGGTGCCTGCAAGATGGAACTGTGCGTCTGAATTACGAAACCGTACCACCTTTATGCAGGTGTTATTTGTATGACGCACCTCTTGACCCCCGGGAAAGGTGCGTCAAGGATGCATCCACGATGCACTTATGACGCACCCACGACGCACTTATGACGCACCCATGACGCCCTTCCCGGGGGTCAAGAGGTGCGTCATACAAATGACACCTGCAATAATAAACCCCTTGATGAGTGGGTCCAAGGGACATTGGGCTGAGAGCCTATGGGTAATGTTGTTTATTAACACTAATGTCTTTTGTTAGAACCTCAGTGGCCACAATTTTGAAGATAATGTTAGTCTGAGAACGCAACAAAAACATCCCTTTAATTCCCTCACATTGCATTAAGAGAATGTCAAGTCACTTGACGATCCATTAGTCACATGTCTAGGGTAACATTATCACATCCCCTGGCTCCCCTCCAGTGAAAAAAAATACACGGGGCTCGGGGCAAATTCGCCCCGAAATGCCAAAAAGAGCCCCCGAAAATCATAAAAGAGCCCCAGTCAATTTGCATAGAGTTCAATGCAAAACAAAATTTTAGGGTGTTATTTTCATGCAGGCAAGTTGAAAAGTAGCCCCCGAAAAATAAATATACATTTTTTCCCTGCTTCCCTCTTGTTCTATGCAAACCACAATCAACCCATGCACTGCCTATGGGAACCTGGTGGACCCTGGATCAACTCTGTGGAAATGGCAAAATCTACATGTAGTAAGGAACAGACTAAAATAGAAGGTAGCACATGATATGAAGGGAATAGCCTTTAGCACATGAAGTCACATTTTCATGTGCTTGCTCCAATCACTTTTTTTTCTCTTCTGATTGGAACCCCTTAAAGAATGAGCAAAAGATACACCAGACCTCTGATCAGCCCCCAAAAATACAGGGGGTGACGAGCGATTCGCCCCCGAAACCTTTGAAATCGCCACCGTGAGCCATGACACGGGGGCGAAAAAAGAAAGAAAAAAATCTTTATGCATGATAGGAAATCAGCAGATCATTGCATAATCGGACAAAATAAGGGCATTTTTTTCCCCCTCAAAATGTTCAAAATAGCCCTCATGAAAAAAAAAGAAAGTATTTTGAGGGTTGCCACTGATGGGTATGAGTTTAGTCTGATGAGAACACAACAAAAACATCCCTTTAATTCCCTCACATTGCATTAAGAGAGAATGTCAAGTCACTTGACGATCCATTAGTCACATTTCTAGGGTAACATTATCACATCCTCTGGTCTTCCTCTTGTATTACACAAACTACAATTAGACTAAAGGACAGCACATGAAGGGAACAACCTTCAGGACATGACTTCATGTTGTCATGTGCTTTCCCCCTTTCTCTTGTCCTGACTTAATCCTCTCAATGAGTGCTGCTGAGCCCAAGAGATATTGGGCAGAGGTGAATATGTACTGGGTATTGTGGGTTATAAACTACAAACAAAAATTGTTAACATGGGTATCCTAATGGAGAAAAAATTATCCTGAAAACTGCTTATAGATTAAAAATTGCCCGTGGAAAAGAAAAGGTATTTAAATAAATGTTTGGATACTGACCAGAAATAAATCTATTCCGATCACCTTTCATCTTCATTTTTGTTTACAGCTCACAACTTCAAATCCATATTTAATGTGCTATATCCCTCTACGGCTCTCCCACATTCCTATTGTTTTGCATAGGAAAATTTCAAATTTCTGAAATCCCCATAGATTTTGTACACAACCCACATGGTTCTAGTAGTCAAGGGGTTAATACTCTCTTTGGAATTCATGTTGGACTTTGAATGCTCTTAAATCAATAACCTTAGCGATTCTTTGGGTGAATGTATGTATCCATCTCCTGCATGATGATTGAAGCTTTTTACTACAAATACATTTTTCTAAATTAAAACCTTCCCACAGTCTCAACCATACCCCCTTTTCCACATGATCCTTATCATGAGTTCGCCTTTTCCAAACATTTTCCCAACCCCATCATCAAAAAATCCCTTCCTCTCCTCAACCCCATCCACCACAATTTCCCTTTCCTCCTTCCCTCACTGCTTCGCTCGCTCGGCTTCATCATCCCTCGTTTCACATCTGTTCTCACATTTTGCTTCTTTTTTTTTCCTTGGAGGTTCATGTGACTTCGCAAACTTTGAGACTATTATCCCATCCTTAAATTGTCCTTATAATCATAAGCTCCTGAATGTTGATACTGTTACCTAGTATAGAGCAAATGGGGGTACGAGTAGACGAAGAGACAAGTTACACATCAAAAACTCCTCTCCTTACCCTACCCCCTTCTACAAAAATGGTTTCCTCCTTCCCTCACCACTAAACCCTTCTTCATCATAATTATTTTTCCATCTCTTCTCACATTTTGTGTTTTCGTCTTGGAAATTCATGTGACTTTGCAAACTCTGAGAGTCATTAGCATGGCGAGACTTTATACCTTAATAAGGATGCGCTCATCTAAATTGATAAAATTGCAAGTAATCTTGAGAATTATTTTGAGAGAGAACATTTCATGTACCTAAAAAATCAACTGATTGTTATATTTTGATGATCAAACTCATCAATGATGTTCAGGCAAAGGGGAATCTCACCAGAATTTTATTTTTTTATAATTGCATATGATCAAAGGGAATAAGACTTCACACCAAGAATCGATCCCATGGGTTCCATACCAGATTGCTAGACCAGTGCTGTAACCACTGATATACAAAGATCTTATTATGGCAGGTTTTTACGACCTCACCCTGGCCCTACTTGGTTGAAACTCACTCAGACCATATGCTCAGACATAGGCCTGATGTTACCCTGATTGAACCGCCTTCATAGGAATGGGGTAGGTTCTTACCCAGGTGACGTCCAGACATCAACCAGACTTTTGGGGCCCTTTAAAGACGGGGTATTAGTGACAGCATTGAAAAGGTTAATGCTAACTCCACACCCCCCTTCTATCTGGGTGATACACTTGTACATTTCTTCATGTATGAACACCCTAAAATCAAGGTAATAATATTTTCTCCCAAAAATACTGGAAAAAGCCCCCTCAGTACAGATATCTATGCTCACAGATAAAATTATGAGAGCATTGAAAGGGTTAAGGCTAAACCCCACACCCCTCCTTCACATCCGGGGGCCACACCTGTCCAAGCAGGGAGGGGAAGTTGTGTTCCCTCTGATAGCCGGCTGCCTGGCTGGCTGGCTGCCTGGCTGGCTGTGGATTGTGCAGGTCATACTACCTTGCATGTCTCTGTTCATAATGGCGACTAAAATATTTTTCTAACTCCGACTCTGCTTTAAACATAGATTAATACCCACTTTTCCTATTTAGAAAGCTTCATTTCAGGCAATTTGTGCTTGTTATTTTACTATGAATTAAAATCAAGATTCAAGTTTAAGAGGCCTGAAACCTAAATCTGCTAGCCCTATTCAAAAACAATTATCAAAAAGTCTGTGACATATATTTATGGTTCCTAATTCGGGATAGAAATGTTTGTATCATGACATTTTGGAAGGCCAAAACTATATTTTCGTGGCCATGGGTCACACACGTAATTAACAACTCGCTCATCTTTTCAAAGAGCTTTTTCTTGGGGATTACCCACCTTTGTGAACAGGCCCAAAGTATGTCCTTTCTACCTGTATCTCAACATCCAAGCCTTGAGGTCACCCTTGGCCCTGTTCGGCATGGCAACAGGAAGCTTTCCTCCCTATCTATATAGGTTGCTAGGTCTTAAATTATACCCCCTACCTGTCTGCACCTTCCTAAAATATCAAAATAAAGTACTTTCTGAATTTAGCAGATTCATGACTATTATTATATGTGAAAGTTTCCTTCCCATGTTGGCCTATATACCCAACTTGGGGAGCTCATGAACTCTTTCAAGAACATTTTGATTTAGTGTAGACAAAAAAATGTTGAACCCATTTTGAGTAAAAGTGGGTTAATTCAGGTCCAATCCTAAACAGGTTAAAACGACAAAAATATGGTCAGCAGATGTGTTGATACCGATAAGTTTACATTATACAACAGGGATGTAAGTGGAGCTAAAAAAAAAAACAAACAGAAACTGGGGGTCCAGGGGGCGGTAGACCCCTGGCGGGGTTGCAGGGGCAGCGCCCCTGTCCCATAGCGGGGGTCCAGGGGGCAGCAGCCCCCGGCGGGGTTGCAGGGGCAACGCCCCTGCAGGAAAATTTTGCAAATTTGCCTTTGAACTTTGCAGTTTTTAGTAACATGATGGATAGGTTTTGATTGTAATTTGTAATTACGGACACGTAAGGAATTTTAGAAAAAATCTGGATTTCCGTCCAAATCCGGAAAACTTACATCCCTGATACAATATACATACATGTACCTGTAGATTGGCATTAATATTTACATTATACTGCCAATACTTTCAACCAGATTTAACATTTTTTAAAGTTTTTTTTTATAAAGTTCTGATCCAATTTCAGGACTTTCTAAACTGCTCACAAATTACAGAATTCAGGAGTTTCAAAACTGTTATGGTCGTAATATATAATTAGATAATCCTAAATTATATTGCCTAATTCTTGGGGGTAACTAATACTCCAATAAGAAAGGGGTTCCAAACCTTTGGACAAAATGCATATCCATGACAATATTATTGTCAGGCCCTTCCTAAAACACCTAATTAAAACACCCAAATTATTATAAACAGATGTTCGGTGGTATGCCCTCATAATTATTCTCAAATTACACTGCCCATTATAAGACCTTCCTGAGACACGCACCCACAAAATCATGATTGACAACTTAAACTATAAAGATAACCCTAATTACTAAGTTATTTCAAGACCTTCTCAAAACACTTTAAAGGGAGAGATCCACTTTTGCAAGCCAAAATTCAAAAGTTGCGAGGTTATTGTCTTATATGAAAGGCAATGTCATTTAATAGCATGCCTGAAAAAATTAGGGCTTGAAATCTCTTTTTCGTGGAGTTATAGACCTAAAACTGAATAAACTGAGGGACGTCGGTTAATTATGTACATACGTATTTTTGGCCGGTGAGTAAGTTCGTACATAGATTTCACGAAGTGCCAGATCGGTATGCGTGACCCCTACCTGACCCCCGCTAGCTACGTGAGCCGCGCATAAGTACTAATGTGTGAGCGTTTACCAAGCAAAATACCCAAACTTCGCTTAAACTGACTACATGTAATTATATATTCTTTCTTTTTGAGATCTTTTTCCGTGACATACGTTAACAAATGTCGGCTTCACAATACCTTTACGAGAATTAGTACTATATTGTTGTAATATTATATGCTAAATCAGTTGAACTCCTTTATTGACCGATATATAGTTTAAATGGAGGGACGCATTCGTTTTTCATTCGTAGAATCCAAATTAGAGGGCTGTTCGCTCTGATTTTTTTTTTGCGTGTTACATTGATCCCCATCCGTCAACTGAAAGCTGTTCAGACGTTTTGTAAAAGTGGATCTGTCCCTTTAATAGACAATCAATAATATTTAGTCACAGGTTGGCCAGAGTAGCAGCCTCTTCCTTGCTTTTTGCACTGTTCTCTCTGCACGTAAAATACTATTAAAATATATGTACGTTGGTCATTAGAATAGAAACACAACACAATCAATCCAGCACTTAATGTGCAGTCTCTCCACTCCCTGGGGAGCATTCCATCCAGTGCTACCATAGTGATACACACATACTGTGCAGCACTGTCAACCTATACAGAGAACCAATTACTCCTGGGTAGGGATCAGCAATGTGGATTGCATTTCTTGCTATAAGACATAACTGCATCAATTATTGATTATAATGTTCTTAATGTTCTTCTATAAAGCAGATTTTTACATGTAGATTCTTATATAAAGTAAACTTATTGTTTTTCCAAGGAGAAAACAAAGCATGAAAGATTTGCACATACTGTAGTATTGCACATAAAAATTACATACTTTACGGTTATGAAATTAAAATACTGCTTAACATCTCCACTCTCTTTAGAAGGAATATTTTGATGATACAGTTTGGTAATTATCTTATTTCAACTAATTAGTGAAACCTTCCTACCAACAGTATCTTGTGTCAACTTATCTTCCTTCAATGGAAGTTGTGGTCAAACTAATTGAGCTTAAATTACCCAGCCGACTACATATGTTGACTATGATGTACAAAGACAGTTTTGTATTATTCTTGTTTAATTCAATATACAACTGAAATATTCCTCAGTATTGGTATAGCTACAATTATTGATACATATTTTTTTTCTTCACAGTGGTATCTAAAGAAGTAATTTTTAATTTTGTTGTTGGGAGGGGGGGGGGGGGGGGGGGTTATGAAAGGTTTTTCAATGTCATCTTCCTGCATCCAATAAACGTTAAACTTTCCCTACAAATTGTGAAATTAATAGGAGGCTGACCACAAAATGCTGTCCATGATCATAAAATGCCCCAACTTTTGTTTGCCCTTTTCCCCCTTGTCTCACTTGTTTGTTGCTACCCAACATCCCACCCACCTGACTCAGCACTATCTCCAAGATGAAGACGAGGGTGCATGATGGGAAGGCTACCTCCTCAATGACAGAATGAATCTTGGGATGCTTTGTGATGGAACAGTGGCGTAGCGCGGTTGGTCTGATTGGGGGGGGGGGGGGGGCACACAAATTATTAGTGTTTCCCTTATGTTGTTATTGTTTTTTGTTGTTGCTATGGAAGGATTGTATTTATAACAAGGAAGGGAGGAAGAGACCAAGAACTACAAGAGGCAGATATTATACCTGATAAATCAGTATGCTACCAACTGACTTGTCAAGGGCATACCTCCTCAATGACATACTGAATATGGGGTTGTTACGTAATTAAAAACAGAAGGGTTTTATTTTATAAATTTTCTTCAAACCAGGAAGAGAGCAAGAAAGAAAGAAGTTTTTAGGAGCATGCATTTACTGCCCCCATCTACCCCTCTCCCAAGAAATCCAACTTAATCAGTATCCTACAAACTGACTCAGTTGTATCTCAGAGACTCAGTAAAAAAGTGCATGATGGGACGGCTACATTGTCAATGACACACTGAATACTTTGATGCGACTCAATGAGAAGAAAACTCGCTCCACTGAAGAAGCAGACAAAAGGACAGGCAGTATCTTCTAGCTAGTTCCATTTCCTACCAACTGACTTAGTAGTATATCAGAGACACAGATAAAAGTGCATGATGGGATGGTAACTTCGTCAATGACAGACTGAACTCTTGAATGTGACTCGATGAGAGAAGACAACTCGCTCCACTGAATAGGCAGACAAAAGGACAGGCAGTATCTTCTGGCTAGTTCCGTTTCCTACCAACTGACTCTAATATTAGTATCCCGGAGACTCAGACACAAGTGCATGATGGGAAGGTAACCTAGTCAATGACAGACTAAATTCTTGGATGCGACGCGATGAGAGAAGACAACTCACTCCACTGTAGAGGCAGACAAAAGGACAGGCATTATCTTCTGGCTAGTTCCGTTTCCTACCAACTGACTTAGTAGTATCTCAGAGACACAGACACAAGTGCATGATGGGAAGGTTACCTAGTCAATGGCTGGATGCAACAAGATGAAAGAAGACAACTCACTCCACTGAACAGGCAGACAAAAGGACAGGCATTATCTTCTAGCCAGTTCCCTTTCCTCACAATTGACGTCGGAGACGCAGACACAAGTGCATGATGGGAAGGTAATCTAGTCAATGACAGACTGAGAAAAGAAAACTCAATTTACTGGAGATGCAGGCAAAAGACAAGTCATCTCGTCAAACAATCAACAAAATTAAGACAAGTCATGTCGATAAACAAATGAAACAAAAGTCAAACAAAAGAAAGGGCCAAGCCTTCCTCCAAATCAGAATAAATGGGCAAATTTAATTTCTATTACTAGTAGTCTGTGGGCCAGAGGGGCCTACCGGTGACCCCCCCTATGATCCTCCGACTTTGGTGTCATTTTGTCCATTGATATGTCCAATGTTAGAAACAAAATGTTAACAAGAAAAAAACTCATTTATACTATGTTTTTTTACTATTTTTTTGGAGGTATGTAAAAATAGCACCTGTTCATGTTTTGCTTCATTTCTTAGGGTGGGTGAAAATTGAGATTGCATTAAATGCTCTCATTTCATAATGACTAAGTCTTTATCCACTAAACTTTGCTGATACCCATGTCCATACAAGCATATGGTACGGACAAATTTTCAGTGTCATAGTTGATTGGCTTCATATAATTATGACGTCATCAAATTTGCATATGAAAATCACGGAATTTCCGTGAACAAAACGGTTAAAAAAACCATGTTCATTAATATAGTTTGTTTTTTTCACCGTGAAAATGATGACAGTGAGCTTAAACTTATGGTGTCTACTAGTTAGAGTGTATTCAAATCAGAAACGTGATTATTCTTTGAATATAATCTACAAAAGGGACATTTTTGATTACGTAATCACCATGCGTCATATGCAATTTTGAGGCATATAATGGCCATGTTATCTAGGTCACAAGTGGGTACATATTGGTTCCTCTTTAGTTTCTTTATTTGAGGGCCAATCACTCTCATATTTGGCACATATGTAAAGCTAAGGGAGCTCTTCAGTTTACAATAAGTAGAATTTCAAAAGTTCATCATATGAGGGCGCTATTTAATAAAAATTTGTTAAAAACATTAAAAATCCTATAAATTCCGACAATGATGAGTTTTTTCTCTAACTGTCGGATTTGTTTATAAAACTTTATATTTTGCTGGCATTATTATGCAAATTTACTTTTCCCAGAATGAACTAAAGACGTTTATGTTGTATCTCATATTGTTGAGGGTCTAAATTAGGCCTAACTCCTTCTGATCTGAGTGCAATAGGGAATACATTGCGCTACATAAAAATTCTTTCAGATAATTAATTTAATTGTAACCCTATAAGTCTAGTCCTGAGCGAGATTTTCTGATCGCCTATTTATAAAAAAAATATGAAGTAAAAACAAATTATTTGGGGAAAATGAAACTTTTTTTTCAGTATGTGTATTATTCTTCTTTTTAGCATCACATTTCTGTTCAGATTAGAGAAAAAATGAATACGTCTTGTTGACAGTTAATTTGTTTATACCCCGCCCCCCCAAAAAAAAGAACAAAGTTACAAACATTTCATGTGATAACTACATGTAGATGAATTCATATTCATGCTTTTAGGACCGTGGTGACAGAAAGTGACGAATTAATTAAAAACAATTTAAAGCTAACGTCCAGATTGCAATATGTTTTAGTTCACGAAAGGCTGTTTATAATTTAGTAGCACATGCACAGGAACGTCTTTGTGTGTCTAACTGTTAGCACCATTTTTGCTCTGATCTTTTACAAAATGAAACGTACTACGTCTCAATATTCATAATATCAATAAACGGGATACTAAGTACTAGTCTTGGGTCCAAGACCAGAGGGTCCGAGATCAAGATCAAGATCAAGATCAAACAGTCCGAGATCAAGATCAAGACCAAGATCCGCAGCTCAAGATCGAGATCAGAACCTCTTAGATCAAGAACAAGATCGAGATTACTGATGCACCCGATTGCCGCTCTCAAGATACCCGATTTTCAAAAATTGCCGCTCCATAGACCCCCGGAATGACTTGACTAGGTAGTTCAGTAGCGCCAAGTCCATTATTCTTCTTCTAGTCAGCTCCTTGACCACTTTTTTAGGGTTTCCGTAGGTCTTTGGTAGCTAAAAGTTCATGTATTTTGCCCGTATTTTGTAGTTTTAGTCTGCTCCTTAGACCCCTTAACTCCCGTTTCAGGGTTTTTGTAGCTCCAAAGACCCTATATTTTGTGCTTGTAGTCAGCTCTTAAGTCCCCCATTTCAGATTTCCGTGCGCCACTCCCCCGTCAAAAATAATTCGAGTGCCCCCCCCCCCCTATCTTCTGTGCCACATCTTTGAGCTTTTCAAGCGCCTGATCCTAAACCAGCACCATGCAATCACAACAAGAGCACCCCAAAACCTGGGCATGTAGACTGGCTCCTGATCCATGATATTCACGAGCCCAGTAATTAATTTGCCACAGTCCATAGAAGATATGACTTCAGAATTTGGGAGGTTCAGCCAATTGCTGCCTATGCGTATGAAACCTTGAACCACTGGTTCATCCTGAACTTAAATGAGATTACAATTGATTTTACTTAACCAAACCGCTGAACCAATTTTAATTTATGCTGAATACCTTTGGATTGAAGTCAAGAGCTCATGAGCAAACGAATGATCTATGATAATTAGGACACACTCACTAGTCACCACAATCCTAAACAGACACCAACTATGTAAATCATACCAGAACCAAGATTGCATGTGCGGGCCACTCTGTTGGGAGGGGACTGCATGTCCCTGTCGCTGAACGGCATCCATCGTAACATAGTAATGTTTACTTCAATACTATTCCGTGCCATACTGAACAGCATTCTCATACAAGCTCCAGGAAAAGACCCATCTGCAAAACTGTGTTACAGACCGGTCTCACTTCTTGCAACATCTTCAAGCTGTTTGAGCGAATAATTCTGACCTGCATATAAAGTGCAGTTGTAGAACCATCTCTGATGAAGTCCTAGCAAGCATGATTCCCGCCTGGGAAGTCTTGCACAAGCCAACTGCTCAACCTTACACAACATAATGTATATAAGATGGTTTTCAGCAAGGTGTCTTAACTGGAGCTGTGTTTGTAGACCTCTCAGCAGATTCTGATAATGTCAACCACCACAGGCTCCTACAAAAACTACTGAATGTGAACAGCATGCACATGACCTACATGATGAAGACCCTGATTGAGAATAGACCCTTCTTCGTCGAGCTGTCTGGAAAGAAAAGTCGTTGCCATGAGCAGAAGAATGGCCTCTCCCAAGGAAGCGTTCTGGCCCCTAATATGTTCAACATAGATCTATGTTAACGACCAGCCTATCTAACATGACACCAGGAGCTTCATCTATGCAGACGACTTTTGTATCACCACCCAACGTGATGAATTCCCTAAGGCAGAAGCCCTCTTGTGCGAGGGTCTTACCAATTATTCTCATACTACAAAGAGAACCACATGAAGGCTAATCAAACGGAAGCTGTAGATCACTGGAATGGAACTAGACTGGAACATTATGTTTGAAGTACAATGCCTATATCACGAAGCCCAAGGGGAAGGTCAGCTCCAGGAATGCCTTTCTTGGCAAACTGATCAGCACATCCAAGTTGGGAGAAAACCTGAAAACAATCAGAGCTACTGGTCTAGCTCTTTGTAACTTAACTACATAATTTACCTGTCCGGTGTGGGAACGCTCATCACATGCAAAGAAGATTGACCCTGTGCTTAACACAATTAAGCTGCATGCCGTTACATCACATGATGAATGAGACCAACTAGGACTGATAACTTCTATGATCTGCTCTCTGGCATCGCACCCCCTAAAATAAGGAGAGCTGTTGCTAGCCAGAATGAACGACTGAGACAAATAGAGGACGAAATGCATCCCCTCAATGACCACCCACTGCATCCTCGGCGCCTTAAGTCAACTAAGAAAAGCTTCCTTTCATATGTTGACCCTCTGGACTGCAGTGTGTCTTCAAGAAACTCTGGGAGGAGAGACTGGAGGAGAGGCCAGTAGACAAGCGTTTGCCTGTGCAGACATTAGATGCACTGCCAGCAGGATTAAACTAACCCTGGATGACTTGGCGTAGCCTGAATAGGCTTCGGTCAGGCGTGTGAAGATGCAACTCCAACATGTTGAACTGGGGATGCATCGAAGGTGCAGCAGAGTGCGAGTGCGGTCAAACCCCTCAGACCAATGACCACCTGCTTATAGTTGTGATCTGGTACATGGAATGTGTACTATCGAAGATCTGGCAGACACTTACAACGTAACGCTCAGATTTGCCCGCCATTGGCAGGAAGTTGTGTGATAATACAAAATGATAAATGATACAAGCTACAAATTGCTATAAGATGAAAGACATTTTTGAGGCCGAGGTCTTAAAAGCGGCCTTGTATTAGGAGCGGTGATCGGCCTTTACAAAATAAAAATGAGAACCTTAGGTGTGGCAACCAGCCTTTTTGATGAAAATGAGAATATTACGAGCAGGGAGTGGCCTTTAACAACAAATAAAACAGGACCCTTATTAGGAGCAGCCGGACCGGCTGTGAAAATGGGGGTCTTTGAAGCGGCTCATACCCGTTTGGCACATATACACAAACCCCTACCGCCGGATACTAGTTAGCTAATAAAGAATTAAGACAGTATGACAGCTGAATGAAGGAATGTCCACTCGGGCGATATAACATTTGGATGTCGTCATTGGATAAATAAAACAAAAGTACAAAAGTATGTATTGCACGGCAAATAATTAAAGTCCGTGGTAATTGATATAAGATTTCAGTTGGCCTGAAGTGAAGCCAACTGCCATGTTTATGTTGTAGACGGTTGATTGTTGTTTTTATTTTTGTGATGATATTACCTGTACAGTATATGTCACCCTTCATCTCTTGTGTTCAACAAGAGATGATAACAAACATTGTTTGGTGTAATATTATAGTACGTCCATTGCCTTATTGGGGTCATTGATAATGTTGATGGTTGACCATGGTTTCTTTCTGTTTGTGATCGACATGTCCACATTGATCGTTGCAGCTCATTTTCGCTGCCATAGGTGTCTCCTTATGAGTTCAAGGGATATTTTGGTATATTATGGTGTGTATCGGTACTAAAGAAAAGGCGTTTAAAATAAATAAGTTCAACAGATATGTGATTTGCATTTTTCGTTGCTATTGAAGCTTAAATGAGACGTATTAAAGGTAGTTCAGATTCGTCAAATGAGATGCGCGGCGCCATCTTGCATACGCGTTGCGCACGGTGCGTAATGCACGTTAGCTCAGTGTCATGCGGTGCGCGCAAACTAACCCAGTTCAAAATGGCGACCCGCTATGTAGCATCCCCACGCTTGATGCCCTTTAAACTCTTCCCTTTTCTGAGAAAAGGGGTAGTCTAAGCAAACAATTAAGACAGAACATTTTTTTTTTTATCTGGCCAGATGTGGTTTATCAATTTTTGTTTGTTATGCTTTTATTTGATATTCGTAAATATATTCAGACAGAAATTACTCACTCTGTGCTAGATTACCAGGGCTGAAAATGGTACGTGAACGCATTATTATGTAGTGCAATGTATTTTCCTAATTAACTTTCAAAGGTAACGTTCAGACAGTTGTCTAAATTAGACCAGACAAAATATAAAATACTATACATACATGTCCTGCAAAGTATGCACAAATATTGAGTTGTCTACACAAAACGGTCAGTTTGAGAGGATTTGGGAGGGATAAAATAATGAACTGTCAACAAAACATATTCTTTTGTTCTGTAATTGTCTGAATTAATGTGATGCCAAAAAAGAAGTATATTACAATACTGAAAAGCAAATTTCTGACCAGAATTTTCCCAAAATAGTTTGCTTTTGCTTGATATTTTTTGATAAATAGGCAATCGGAAAATCTCACTCAGGATAAAATATGATTACAATTCAATAAATTATCTGAAAGCATTTTTATGTAGCGCATTGTATTCCCTATTGCACTCGGATCAGAAAGAGTTAGGCCTAAATTAGACCCTCAAGAATATGAGATACAACATAAACGTCTTTAGTTCATTCTAGGAAAAGTAAATTTGCATAATAATGCCGCAAAATATAAAGTTTTATAAACAAATCAGACAGTTAGAAAAAAAAAATCATCATTGTCGGAATGTATAGGATTTTTAATGTTTTTAACTAATTTGTATTAAATAGCGCCCTCATATGATAACCTTTTGAAATTCTACTTATTGTAAACTAAAGAGCCCTCCTAGCTTTACATATGTGCCAAATATGAGAGTGATTGGCCCTCAAATAAAGAAACTAAAGAGGAACCAATATGTACCCACTTGTGACCTAGATAACATGGCCATTATATGCCTCAAAATTGCATATGACGCATGGTGATTACGTAATAAAAAATGTCCCTTTTGTAGATTATATTTAAAGAATAATCACGTTTCTGATTTGAATACACTCTCACTAGTAGACACTATAAGTTTAAGCTCACTGTCATCATTTTCACGGTGAAAAAAACAAACTATATTAATGAACATTGTTTTTTAACAGTTTTGTTCACGGAAATTCCCGTAATTTTTCATATGCAAATTTGATGACGTCATAATTATATGAAGCCAATCAACCATGACACCGAAAATTTGTCTGTACTGTATGCTTATATGGACATGGGTATCAGCAAAGTTTAGTGTATAAAGACTAAGCCATTATCAAATAAGAGCATTTAATGCAATCTCAATGTTCACCCACCCTAAGAAATGAAGCAAAACATGAAAAGGTGCTATTTTTACATACCTCCAAAAAAGTAGTAAAAAAACATAGTATAAATGAGTTTTTTTCTTGTTAACATTTTGTTTCTAACATTGGACATATCAATGGACAAAATTACACCCAAGTCGGAGGATCATAGGGGGGGTCACCGGTAGGCCCCTCTGGCCCACAGACTATAGTAGCGGGTAGTCTGACCTTCGTGACTCATTTACCAAGTACACGTAAATACATTTCGGAAGACTATTGTTCAGACTAGCTAAGACACATTATCACTGTTTTGAACAATCAGATGTTTCATATCCCTTATTCATTTGCAATAACTTTGCCGAAGGATTATAAATCATTGTCTGTCTAAATGAGAATTGCCACGTTTCCAATGGTGCCACATGAAATGTCATCCGAGCTTGCACTAACAAAAGCGGGTTATGTAACCACTGACATAGCAGCAGACTCAACAACAGCGGTTACAAAAGCCGCTTTTGGTAGTGCACGCTCAGATGATGTTTCATGTGGTATTATTGGAAAACATTGCAGCTTTCAGTGGTCAGTCAAAACAGATGGTAGAGGTAGTGGTTTAAAAAACATTGATTATTTTCATTATTAGTGATACCCAGAGAAAAAATATGCTAGAAGTAATAGAAATTATGCACTTTTCAGTTACAGTGAGAAAAACTGCAGTGTTTGGCTCCCCGTTAAAGGGATCTAGTAACTTTGTTGACATGTGCAAAAAGTGATGAATGGTTGATGCAATGTATATTGTTGTTATCTCATATTTCCACAGGGTATTGTGTGAAAATTTCAAGTCAAATGGACATTGCATGGCCAAGTAATGAGCAAAAATACAAAGTGATATTCACCGACTCACAGCACTCACTTTGTACACGGTAAGAAAAACTCTGGGGGAGTTTTTCTTATCTGAATACTTCAATCGTACATATCTTTGTAACGAAAGGGAAATTTGAAAAACCGAAACCGGTCCCATGATTTTATTGTTAATACGAATACAACAAGGTTATTTTGAGGATTTGGACAATGTTACTAAGTCCCTTTAAAGTTAACTGTGTGTCAAATTATATGATTTCATCTAGGCAATGCATCGTAATGACGGACTTAGTAACATTGTCCAAATCCTCAAACTAAAATTTTCATTCTAGCGGTTCCCTCATACCTTGTTGTATTCGTATTAACAATAAAATCATGGGACAGGTTTCGGTTTTTCAAATTTCCCTTTCGTTACAAAGTTATGTACGATCGAAGCATTCAGATAAGAAAAACTCCCCCTGAGTTTTTCTTACCGTGTACAAAGTGAGTGCAGTGAGTTGGTGAATATCACTTTGCATTTTTGTTCATAACTTGGCCTTGCAATGTCCAGTTGATTTGAAATTTTCACACAATACCCTGTGGACATATGAGATAACAACAATATACATTGCATCAACCATTCATCACTTTTTGCTCATGTCAACAAAGTTACTAGATCCCTTTAAGAAATTCCCTTGTATAAAATACAAATTATACAATCATTGGTGGCATAATGGAATCCATAAATAAAACAAATGATCAAAATCTTTGACCAGGTTAAATAATGCTTCCATAATTTCTTGTCTAGACGGAGCAAGTGGTTCTCTTGCCTTGTTGGTGACTCAGAGAAGAAACATAATAAAAGGATGCTTTTTCCTCCTCCTCCTCAAAAGGGCATTGAAAGTAATATTTCAACTGAATTTCCTCATAAATTAATGTTTAACCACACTCTGCTATTTAATCTTGATTCAATGCAGTACATTGATGATTTGATTGGTGAATATGAACGTGATTCAATATGTAGTATATCAGTGATTTGGAGACAATCCAATTTGTTATAGCTCTATGGTATAAGTCAAGATGTCTTTTTCACAGAAAATGAGATCAACCAAAAGTGTGAGACAATGTTCAGTTCAGTAATTTGTGATTTGTTGATCTTTCATCTTTGATCATCTGGTCTAGACCCTTCAATGAGTCACAAGATGATGAACATACAAAGGACTAAGTCTTCCGACTCTACCTTGAAAGGGCACCAACATTAAAGTGTTCCATTAACTTTATATTTTTCTGAAAAGTAATGTTTGAGACTTCAATCATATACCAATTTCATTGTAAGATTCTTGAGAATCATATGTAAGATTTTCATAGAAAAGGAATAAAGTTTACCTAGTGAAAACAGAGAAATTCAATGTCGAATTTTATCCTGATCGTTCGCGTGACGTATCTGAATGTAGATACCATGGAAGATTGGGTATCCCAATTCAGATACTCTTGACTATAGATGCTCTCAGATTCAATCTTAATTCTTCTTCTTCTTCTTCCGGTACTGTGCCGAACCTCCTAGGAGTATACTCGCACAAATTATATCCATGATTATTGAGACATTTTACAAATCAAAACCCATTTCGGTCTTCTGTTACCATAAGCCAAACAACAAGGTACAAGAGAAGTGGGAAAGCTCCAGATGATTTTGGTTGAAATTGTACAAAGTTGAATGGATCACTTTAATATGTCAATCTCTTTCCTACTAGAAATTGGAATGACTAAAGAGTTAATACCGGAGCTGACGAGCTTCCCTTAGGCAAAAGGTTAACCGATTTTTTGTTTTTGTAAATCAATGTTTATAACCATTCTATGTATTGAACTAGATTCAATATATTTGCGATTTGGAGACAATTCAATTTGGTATAATACTAATGATATCTTTTTCTCATAGAAATTAGATCAATTGTAACTTGTGAGACAATGTTCACTTCAGTTATCGCGACTGGCTATAGCAAAACCCTGCGCTTGTCGATAATTCATGTTTTGAGGAAATTGGCATTGAAGTTCACATAATGTGTGTAAAAGACTTATGTTTGTAAAAATTGAAACAAACATATCTTTGCAAATTATTGACCAATCTTTAAGTACAAAGCATCAAATTAAAGCTTGTGATGAGGCCTTTCTAATGGTATAAAAATCTACATTTTGATTGATACCGACAAGTGCAGGGTTTTGCTATAGCCGGTCACAATTCATGATTTGTTGATCTTTTATCACTTGTTGTCTGGACCCAACTAGTGGCCTTATACACGTACAATGTAGATGACTCACAAGCTGATGTGCATGAAAAGTAATGTTTCGAGACTCCATGTCAATCATGAACATTACATTGTACTTTCATGGAAAGGTAATTATGTTCGCTGACTCTTTCAGTTATAATATCATTAAAGGGGACCAGCAAGTAAAGAGCAACACAGCTGCACAGGCTTATAAAAAGTAATGTTCTGAGAAATTTTTCTTTCAGGCCACCAGAAAAGGGAAAGAAATTATTTTGGGCCACTGACAAAAAATTTAAGTGTGGAGCCCTGTGTTATGATAAAATTTTCTCAGGCGATTTCATTTATTATCATTAACACTCTGAGTGCGAAGGTTCAATTGCAAGAATCCACCTGACCCAGATCTTAACCTGTTCCCTTTGAGATTCTGAAATCCCCATAGACTTGGTACATAACCCACCAGGTTCACGTAGGCAGGGGTGTCTACGTTTACATGAATAGCTTAAACCTGATTTATCTATATTATAGAAGCTGGGTATTAAGAGATGAAGTGTCCAACCAATTTATGTTATATAGTTTATCTATTGTGTTGATGTGTGCATGACGATACAGACAGATGAGTATTGTGACTTCAGTCGGTGACGACGTACATGCAATAAGTCAAACCAACTTTAATGAAATCATGAATCTTATCATGAGACTGCCAGATGAAATCTAGATTTACCCCAGAACTTCAGAAGTTGTTTTTCTTTGGAAGCCCATGTCTGCATGTCAGACATGTTGATGATAGCCCCTAATGTTTACCAGGTATTTCAGGGTACAACATCGTATTATGACGAATACATTATAAAATGTCATGAAAACATTCCCCCTGTTGAGTACCTACTCCCCCTGTGTTTAAATCAGCCATTGGAGATTCATCTAGTTCATGATACAGTGAACTCCACTACATTGGGTAGACCTTTTACAGACCATATTTACCCATTTAACAGGGGTACCTGATTATTCTTAACCGGTTGCTTACAGGAACAGGATAGGCTATGTACAAAGTCTATGGAGATTTCAGAATCTCAAAGGGAAGGGGCTAACATGAGTACATCTTTGAATGTTACCCTATTATCCAGTATACAGCTGTTAACTGGTGGTGGAGGGAAAAGCATGGAATGTTCCACTCCCAAGGGATTTTAAATGCTATTGAGGGAAGAGTAAATAAGTCCCGAGACGTAGTCGAGGGACTTATTTTCTTCACGAAATAGCATTTAAAATCCTGAGGGGAACATTCCATGATTTTCCCCGCCAGCAAAGTTAACAACTGTTTTATCTGAATTGCCATGTAACAGTGCCATGTAACATCCAAAAATGTTACATGGCAGCTGATGTACTGTATTTACTAAGTCAGGTGATAAAGAACACTGTTACATGTTGTGTTATAGCATCTAGAGTATTTTTTTTTATTATCAAACTTGTGTTCACTCATATCTCAAAGAAGATTAAACTGTATCTCAAAAATGTATTGCTCATTTCCTTCTTCTGGCACATGTACTTTCTCATCATTTTGCATGGAAATGGTATGAGACAAGTACATGTATACTTCAAATAAACATTTGTTGTTGTTGTTATGGTTTAATGGCAATCAGTCAAAGGTGACTATTGTTGCCAATTTAATTTCTTTTTATAATTCCTTTTCAAAAAATAACAATGAAATACAATTGCACCAATATGAATATTGCAATATTTGTTTTAAATAACATAATTTTACTACATTTATACAAAAATATAAACACTATGCATTTGCTTCTCGCACATAGGGACTCCCGCCTTCAACTTTTAACTTAAAGGGAAAGTTTCCCCACAATATATTTACCTTTGATTATGTTCTCTACACATTAAAACAGAATTTCATGCAAATACGACCAAAATTGGCCCTTTGTGCAAGGGATGAGCATCATTCAGAGTCACTCGCTGTACGGGCTAATCCCATTCATCGTGTACAGCATGGAGGCTGCCATTGATGTTTATGAAATTTGGATCGCTCTAAAATGCGACGTCAAACCCGAACTACTCTTTTTGTTGGCTCACGTTTTGCCTTGTGTTTGTGCACAAACCCTGCGAGCCTGTAGAGCTAGCAAAAAAGGGCCGACCTTGTTTGTTCGGGTAAGAAGTAGCATTAAAGGGACTTAGTAACATTGTCCAAATCCTCAAAATCAAATTTTAATTCTAGCGGTTCCCTTATACCTTGTTGTATTTGTATTAACAATAAAATCATGGGACAGGTTTCGGTTTTTCAAATTTCCCTTTCGTTACAAAGATATGTATGATTGAAGTATTCAGATAAGAAAAACTCCGGGCGAGTTTTTCTTCCGTGTACAAAGTGAGTGCAGTGAGTTACTGAATATCACTTTGCATTTTCGCTCATTACTTGGCCATACAATGTCCATTTGACTTGAAATTTTCACACAATACCCTGTGGACATATGAGATAACAACAATACATTGCACCAACCATTCATCACTTTTTGCACATGTCAACAAAGTTACTAGATCCCTTTAACATGCTGCCAACACCTTATCCCCTATAAATGTTAAAACTTTCTGTGTCTGTGTTGATTTTGTTACTATAATTTTTCTTTATTTCCTTCACCCCAGCTGCACGGGGCAGCAGGAATGAATCACACAGACAAATCAAATCAAACTTTTCCAATTTCCCATATCCCTTTTTTGCCAGGGTGTCAAAATAATTTACAAAATTCTGTTTGAAGCCCTCCCAAAATTTGTTTCTCTCACCTCGGAAACCAACATTTTGACAAGGGGGTACCACCTAGGTGAAGATGTGGCTGAATGAATTGGAACCACTTTCTCTTCATTTCCTCTTCTTTTCTCTCCTCCGGATTTTGGACTTGACGAATCATATCTGTTTCTTACCTAGGGAAGGCGTCATAATGAATAATAATCATTTGTAAACTGTACAGCACATATTATATTGCAAAAAGCTTCTAAGCGCTTGTAAGTATTAACATAACAATAACAAAAAACTAAATAACAGGTACATGTACACATACATAATTATATATATAAACAAAGAATCAACAATCACAAAAAAGCTAACTGTTACAGATGAGTTTTGAACTTAAAGGGGTAGTGTAGTGGTCGTTTTTGTCTTGACTTAAATCCTTGGATAATTGGTGCCACATCTTCTTTTGTTTCCCATTATCTCGTTTTTGATATTTAATATTCTGGAGAGTGCGTGCCGATTCTTGTTTGTAATTTGTTAATGTCATAACATTTCCAAATAACTTTTTATGGTAAATATGGATATTTGGGACCGGCTATATAGCAAAACCCTGCACTTGTCAATAAAAATCAATATGTAGATTTTCATCCCATTAGAAAGGCCTCCCCACAAGCTTTCATTTCATGCTTTGTTCTAAACAATTGGTCAATAATTGGCGAAGATATGATTGTTTAACTTTTACAATAAAAAATCTTTTACACATATTATGTGAAATACCCATTTCTTCAAAACGTGAATTAGTGCAGGGTTTTGCTATATACATGTACATTTGTAGCCGGTCACATTTAGCATGGGAAAAGGGTCCTCTTTCACAGAGAATGATCTGCGAGTCACTTGGGTTCAACTTGCAAACCATGACTGAATGGAAATAGTTCATTTCATCATGTTTTGCGCTGAACCATACAGACTTGGGGCACTTCTGAGAATTTTTGGGGGCATGTTCTTGCTATTTAGTAGCTCTATATTGGTAAATTTCCCCAAGCTACGTTTTACCATTGTCTCTGTTACTAGATTTATGTCCACTTCTAGGAAAAACCCTGAAATGACCATGAATGCCAGTGGCATAACGATTTAAGAATTTTAAGTCTTGCACCAATTCCCAAACCTTGCCCTCGAGGTAGGCTTTCCCAAGTTTTCATTAAAACTTTGTAATTGATGTAATTGATTACAGCTCAATGAGGTTCGGGGATTATAAGAGTGGATAACAAGCTTCTGATTCACTCACAGTTGTCGTAGCAACAGGTTTGTCATAAAATACTGTTTAAAATACAGATACCTTAATATGTTTTCTGCAGTAAAACTTTGTAATTGCTATCATTGATTACAGCTCAATGAGCCTTGGGAAATTATATGAGTGGATAACAAGCTTCTGATTCACTCACTGTCGTCATAGCAACAGGTTTGTCATCAAATACTGTTCAATATACATTCTATATGTGAAGTTCTTCTTTTCCATATTATGACAGCAAAATATGAATCATCACCATCATCATCGTTGTTATCGTCATCATACTTATTAATATATCTTTAAGGCAGCGTCTGGATGATGTCCAGGGGAGATTCTTACCTTTTATCTGTTGAAAGTACAATAACGGTGATGAAAAGAAAATGTCCGGGCAACTTTTTAATCGAAGTCAAACCAGGGTAGATTTGGGGTGAGGTCTGGGAGAATGACCGGTTAAGACAGTGTCCGGGTGATTCTCACCTGGAGGAAGTCCCAGGGGTATCGACCCCGGTCCGTATACTACCCAAGAACAACTGTGGTTGTCATACCAACCTAAATACCCGAGTAAGCTCAGTGCCGGTGTGCAAGCGGAGCCTGTTACGACAGTGTTCACGCATTCGATCACCCCTTGTTTTCAATGTTATGGTACGGTCTGTTAAGACAGGCTTTAAAATATGCCATGCTATGAAAACTTACACTGCACAATTACTTTCGACACCTTTACCCAAAGGTGCAAAACAACAGTGTACATTCAATTTAAATTAATAACTTAAATGTGTTTACAATTTGTTAATGCATGCAATATTTTCAAAAGGCTTTCCCAAAGTGTTGTTCATGGTTGCACGACTCAAGTCGATGCTGACACTTAGGGGCGTGTACCTGCCGTTGACTGGTTAATCGTTAACCTGAAAATCCAGGGGCCACAGACAAAGAGAAAGGAAACATGGGATACAAACTTCTAAATCTTCTTGAACCTCATCATCCATAATTGACATAACTGACAGCAGGGAATCCTCAAAGCTTCAAGAGAGGTGATATGGAGCATCTGTTGTTGTGCCTATAAAAAGGCAACTAAACCTGACAATGGGCATACAAGTAGACATCATTACCCAATCCAACTAATTGAAATACCCCTTTTTTTTAACATCCATCATTTGATGAAGATTTTAAGTTTAACAGCGGTACTTTGGTGGAGGGAATGAAAATGGAATGCAAATTCTCAAAATATTGTCACGTATTCGTTTGGCTCAAACCGTTTGTTTAATCATTAAGTCACCCATTCAGGACTGACTGGTCCAGAAGATCCATAGCTGGAGCCTATGGAGATTGTGTGTTAAGCCCTCCTCTGTACACAGAGCAGGGAAAAAATTAATATTTTTATTTCGGGGGCTCCCTATCTAATTGTATGGAAGTTTTTTGGGGCTACTTTTCCAACTTTCGGGGGCTACAAATTTCTGGGTCTCTTTTTTTAGAATTTCAGGGGCTACTATTTAGCTCTAATGCTGTAAGTGATCATCAGATCAGCATTTGATCACGATCCGATCATGCAGAAAAATCGGGGAAAAAAAATTTCGGGGGCGAATTCGCCCGCCGCCCCCGTGTATTTTTTTCCCTGACACAGAGCCAACTCCACCCGATCCGACTGGTTTTCAGTTGGTTCGGCTCATTATACGTTGCCTCGGGACTCCTATTTTGCTGGTCAAGAGCCAGTTGGAGATCATTTAAAGCCGAATAAACATGTTGAATCGGCTACGACTGAGCAAAACTGACTGTAGCCTGACTGAAAACCAGTCGACTCTGTGTGCGGAGGGCTTTAAACACTTCATCTCAACTTCAATTATGGGTTAATTTTCAACCTGAACATCCAGGGTCCATAGGCTCATATGACAAAGGAAACGTGGGATAAAAACGTCTTAAACTAACAACGATCCTCGTCATTTATAATTGACTTCAGCAGGTAATTCTCAGATCTATCGGAGGGGTGATTAGAGGCAGATGTGTTTGAACCCATCATAATATAATTTGCTCAGACAAGCGGCACAATGGATATTATTAAAGGTTAGTACAGGTTTGGTTGAGAGGTTGTAAGGTAACCGTAATGAAAAATAAGTGTATTATTTGAAAACCTCCTAGGAAAATAAGTTGTATCAAGTGGCTTTTAGATTGTTTTTGATCATCTATCTATTGAATCTTTATTTAAAAAAAAAAAAATCACAGTCACAATATGTGATAAAAATGGTTGGATTTTTAAATCAGTTATAAGATGAGCTTCCATAATTCAACTTGTTTCCTTATTTTACCATTTTTATAAAAAAAAATCTTTCTGCATATATATATGGTAAATATCAGCCATTTCTTTTCTTCTGAGTATTTAAAGGGATCTAGTAACTTTGTTGACATGTGCAAAAAGTGATGAATGGTTGATGCAATGTATATTGTTGTTATCTCATATGTTTCACAGGGTATTGTGTGAAAATTTCAAGTCAAATGGACATTGCATGGCCAAGTAATGAGCGAAAATGCAAAGTGATATTCAGTAACTCACTGCACTCACTTTGTACATGGAAGAAAAACTCGCCCGGAGTTTTTCTTATCTGAATACTTCAATCATACATATCTTTGTAACGAAAGGGAAATTTGGAAAACCGAAACCTGTCCTGTGATTTTATTGTTAATACGAATACAACAAGGTATAAGGGAACCGCTAGAATTAAAATTTTATTTAGAGGATTTGGACAATGGTACTAAGTCCCTTTAATCTATTTGTCCCAAAAGTTTTCTCCCTCTAGCAGCCACCTAATTACAATCATTAGACTTTCTTGACCACAATTTATTTTCAGATTCGGTTAAAAATTCCCTTAAAAATTCCCTTATTCCTCCATAACTTAAAACAAAATAAAACAGAGTTGTTTTGTGCAACATTCGATCCTTCCCACCTCTAGTTTGTTATTTCCTGCTTGGATATTTCTGTTCAATATCACGTTTCATTTGTTAGTTTTCAGGTATTCACTTTGAAGCTTTATGCATTAGAACTGTTATTGCCCAATGATTTTGATTTGGGTGTATTTTAAGCTAGGGATCTAGTAACTTTGTTGACATGTGCAAAAAGTGATGAATTGTTGATACAACGTGTATTGTTGTGATCTGATATGGAAACTTAGTAATGTTTGAAAATTTCACATTAAATGGATGTTATATGGCCGGGTAATGACTATCCAGTGGATAGTTTAAAATCTGAACACTTAATTCAATCATAAATATCTAATGAAAGGGAAATTCGAAAACCAAAACCTGTCCCATTGGTAATATGAATATAACAAGGCATGAGAGAATGACTAGATTTCTAATGAAGTTTTGTGCATTTGAAAAATGTTATTAGATC
Source organism: Echinarachnius parma (assembly GCA_037951105.1). Taxonomy (NCBI): domain Eukaryota; kingdom Metazoa; phylum Echinodermata; class Echinoidea; order Clypeasteroida; family Echinarachniidae; genus Echinarachnius; species Echinarachnius parma. The sequence goes on along the minus strand of JBAMJV010004913.1, from coordinate 145,351 downwards.
CCTTTAACTCAGTGCTGAATTCAGTGCTTATTTCTAACTTTAAGTGTTACACACTTACCTAAGTGTTTTTCACCACAACGCTAAATAAATATGTTTCATAATCAAGAATGCGGAAGGGGCGTTAACACAGGCCGCCACCCAGGGGGGTTTGGAAGGGAAACACATCTCCACAAGGTAGGAATTCACGGAAGGGAGGAGACCAAATAAAACCTTGTTCTTCTCAAAAATTAACCTGTTCTATTCCAAACCGCCTAACTTTAGAAGTTTAGTATTTCTCATCACAATGCTGACTATATTCAAGCATGGGGAAAGGGCGTTAACACAGGCCACAACAGTTTTGTTTTGTGAAGGAAGCAGATCTCCACAAGGAACTTAATGAAGGGTAGAGACCAAATAAAACCTTGTTCTCCTGAGAAACATTAACGCTTGCCATTCAAAATCCATGAGAATAATGCTATTGGGATAATTTAGCGCGGAAACAATAATGATACACTTTTCAAGCTTGTGTCTTACAATTTAACACTCTAGTTTTGAATAATTATGATTTGAATGTATAGTTGTTAACGCCCTGTTCATCGGTTTTCTGTCTAACTTTAGAGTTATGCAGGTATTTCTCACCACAATGCTGAATATTATTCAGGCATGAGGAAGGGGTGTTTACAACACCACACCCAGAGGGTGGGGGGGGGGGGGGGGCAGGGGGTTTTGTGAGGGAAACATTTGTACAAGGTGGGAAATTATGGAAGGGAGGAGTCCAAATAAAACCTTGTTCTTCTCAACACTTACATGTACCCTTTCCATTCTAAACTATGAGAAGGATACCAACATGGGAAACTCCAGGGTAGGAAACATACTGGGGCTGAGGGCGATTTTGCCCCCTAATTTTCAAAATAGCCCCCTGAAATCAGTAGGTAGCCCCTAAAATTACCATCTAGGGTATTATGTGAACAATTTCTGGATATCCATCAGATTGGAAAAGTAGCCCCCTAAAATTAAAAACTAATTCCTGCATTGGGAAACTCATAATATACAATGCTATTTGAGAGGGAATACTTCTCAAGCTGGTGTGTCTTTAAATAACCCTCTATAATTTGCTTTACTTTATCCTCAACAAGAAAACTACAGAGGCTCTCTTTGGCATTTCACGATTAAATGGCCACAAGCCCTCTTTTTCACTGTACATTATTAACAGACTATATGCATCAATAGCAGCACGTCAGCACAGTGCTAGGTAAGTATGCTCCATAGGGAGTTGATATAATCATGTGCATTTGAACCGTTGCAATGACAGGGAACACTAATAATATGACTCACAATGTATGTAATGTAGTGACTAAGCAGATGCTGTATGATTCGTTATATGTGACCGTCTATAGCAAAACCCGGCACTTGTCAGTAATTCTTGTTTTGAAGAAATTGGCATTTTAAGTTCACATATATGTGTCTAAAAGACTTATGATTGTAAAATTGAAACAATCATATCTTAGCCAATTATTGACCAATTAGTTAGAACAAAGCATGAGATGAAAGCTTGTGACGAGGCCGTTCTAATGGTAGGAAATTCTACATTTCGATTTTTACCGACAAGTGCCGGGGTTTGCTATCGCCGGTCACATGTGACAAGGGCTTTGTTGCTCCACAGGGAGTTGCGATTGTGCATTTTATCAGTTGCAATGCCCTGGAACAGTAACATTATGACTCATAGTGTATGTAACGCAGTGACTAAGCACGATGCTGTATGATAAGGGCTTTGTTTTTATTATGTCCTTGCCTCTCTTCTCTCTGCTTACCCCTCATTGTTTCAACACATATTGTCATATGTGACTGGCTATAGCAAAACCCGGCACTTGTCCGTAAAAAATCAAAATGTAGATTTTCATACCATTAGAAAGGCCTCATCACAAGCTTTCATTTGATGCTTTGTTCTAAGTAATTGGTCAATAATTGGCGAAGATATGATTGTTTCAATTTTACAATCATGAGTCTTTTACACACATTATGTGAACTTAAGATGCCCATTTCTTCAAAACATGAATTACCGACAAGTGCAGGGTTTTGCTATAGCCGGTCACATATGTGACATATGTGTCACATATGTGACCAAAAAACGACCGTTATGTCGCTGTAGAATGTCTGTTTTTAGGTAAAATAGTCAAATTTGGTTTAACATATGAAATTCAGGATTTTTATTTTTTCTAAATAATGGTATCTTAATCTACCTTCTGTGAAATTTTGAGCATTGGAAATCATGTGTAAATATGATATTTTCTCAAATGAAAATGATTATATTACAGCGCTTGAATGGAGGCCGATCTTTGAAGTGGGCCGTTTTCTTCCTAACTTTAAAACTAGTTTCATCCATGTTCCAAATCTTGGGCTCTCATTTTGAGAGGGTTTGCATAGTCCAAACGTCACACATTATATACCATTTTGAATGTAATGACTTCTACGTTAATGTCATGTAAAATTCAGCATAATCATTTTTCCAGACTTATTGGTCGTTTTGTGGTGTGAGGTCACATATTGTACAAGGACCCTCGGTATCATGACTCACAGGAAAATCAACAAGCATCACTTTCAAAAGTCGCCTTACCCTAGAGGTACTTTCAAAAGTATATGGTATATGGTATGAGAACACCCCGCAAGGTACTGGCAAAGTCGTTTCAAAGAGGGGGCTGTATTAAACCTGCTACAATGAAAGCTTGTTTTTTCAATACAATCTATAGCAAAATATGACTAGAGTCACTTTCAAAAGTGACTAGAGTCACTTTCAAAAGTAACTCTAGGGTACGAGAACATCTTAACGTTGGCTCCAGGAGGTACTAGCAAAATTGTGTCAAAAGAGGGGGCTATATAAAAACATGCTAAAATGAAAGTTAGATGTTCTGATACACCCGATAGCAAAATACTACGAGTCACTTACAATTTTAAAAGTAACTGGTTTATGAGAGCGATTCTATTTCGACTCAACGAGATACTGGCAAGATTGTGTCAAGAGAGGGAGCTATATCAAACCTGCAAAAATGAATCATTGACAAAAAAATGAAATCCAAATTATTAGAACTAAATATTCCTCTAATGTTTTGAACAAAAGATGGCAGTATATAAAATGAGCCAGCATGGTGATTGACAATACCGAGCTGTAAGAGATCAAATGTTTGACAGTTTGTATTTTAGGAAGGAAGTTATCCAGAACCTGTTAAAGCTACATGGTTCCTCTGTTATTCAAACCAGCTTCAATCTACTTAAAGGGATCTACAAGTCATGTAGTAACATTTTCCAAATCCTCAAAACTTAATTACGTCCGGTCCGAAGGAGTCTCCGGAACACATTGATATAGCTTCATTCCGATAAACGCCAACAAAAACTGCTACAAATACTCCTTCATACCCCGGACCATACCTGAGTGGAACTCACTGCCGCTAGAAGTAACAACAATACAAGACAAGAACAAGTTCAAGCAAGCAATTCAACCTCAAACACACGAGCAAAGCAACCAGTAAACCAGACTCTCTTCCGCGCAAACAAGATCTCCGCAACTACCCTGCCCGGTTGGCCCCTACTCTGGGGCGTTGGGCAGAACATCAGAAGAAGAAGAAGAAGAAGAATTAGAACTCTAGTGGTTCTCTCATACCTTATTGTATTCGTATTACCAATAGAAGCATGGAACCGGTTAGTGTTTTTTTCTTCAAATTTCCCTTTCATTAAAAGATATTTACGAGGCAAGTGTTTAGATTTCTAATTATCCACTGGAACGGTTATAACTGGGTACAAAGTCAGTAAGCGAATATCACTTTGCATTTTCACTCATACAAATCAGATCACAAAAATACACATTTAATCAACCATTCATCACTTTTTGCACAGTATGTCAACAAAGTTACTAGATTCCTTTAACCTGTTTTCTACCTATAACCATAAGGAGGGGGAGCTAGGCTCTAACTTGGGTGGGGTGGACTCACCTTGGCACCCCTATGGTACCTCTTGTACATTCCAAGGGCCGCATCTCTGAATTCTCTCTCTAGCATGTCGTGTTGGTATTGCAAGCGTCTGAAGAAACAAGCGCAAAAATAAGTAAATTAAACTGTTCAACAATTAAACATGCTCCAGTTGTAAAATATCATTAGTATCCATAACCGACAACATTCTTCTAAGTCACATTAAGCTTTTGGTCATTATTAAAAATGCAGCATCTGCTTGGCGTGCAGTGAATATTACAATTATATAATCAAATTCATAAAATAAAACTTGATTTACATTTGAATAATCTTTAACTATATAGCTACATGTACATCAGTGTTGGATGACTCGAGGCCAGCCTTGGGGACCCCGGCCTCGGCCTCGGACTCGGACTCGGACTCGAAGGTCGCAGACTCGATGACTCGGGCCGAGTCCAGCTCGAGGCCGGCCAATTTTTCCAATTTTCCACCACCAGAACGTTCGGGAAAGATAAAGTCTCTAATTCTGTCTGACCAATCACAATGATTGAGGGCAATTCCAAGCAAACGCCGTGACGGTCAGAGGGTGTTTCTCACAATGAAAGTCCAAATAACTCATAAAATCTAAATATCTAGAACCAACTTTTGATATGCATCTGTAACCACTATCCTACCAATAATTTACAATAGGCAAGAAAACCAAAATTCCCAATAAATTATTAATTATGAATATCAATATCTGCCGTAACACCGTGACGGCAAAAAGACATGGGTTTCTTACATGCTAAGAAACTAAGTAAACTCTGTGAACTACAGGAACATTTTGCACTTTTGTCACATTGATTCTTTGTACTAGACATCAAGCTAGAACATCCAAATAAAAATGTAGAAAAAATCCAATGCTCATAGTAAATATGATATCATAAATGTATCTATGCACTGTAACGCCGTGACTGTAACGCCGTGACCTCTGAATTGTACATGTTATATATATGGGAGATATTAAAGAGATGAATAATATGATATCATTTTAATGTAGTGATCCAGAATTAATAAAGAACTAGATGAATGGGTGATATAACCAAGATGCTATTAAATGATCATCCGCATGACACAAATTTGCAGCACAGCGCCCTCTATTGATCAAAAAATCTTTTAGTACATAATTGAAATTCTTATCTATTTCAGAAGTTAGTTAATGGAACCATCAAATATTAAAACCAAAATACATACTTAAATGTAACAATGAAATATGAGACCTTTGACATCTGACCTTTGACCTTGTTTCGCAAAATAACATACAAATGTTTAATTTTTGGTCTGCACAGTGCATATTTGCAAGTGATTTGTTTCATGTAACATGATTTCAGAGTTAGTAAATGTTTGTTTTTGAATTGGTAATTATCCGAGTGACCTTTGACCTGTGCCCCAAACAGTTTCAGAAAATTGTCTTTTACCTACAGTACTCTTTCTAACATTGATTCTGGAACTTAATTGTGAGAACAAAAAACAACAACAATATTTTGACCTGTTGACCTATGACCTCCCATGACCCCATTCCCTAATCAGGTCATATACTTCACTGGACGCATACCAGTATTATTATCATGTTATCCTTCAAGGATTCTCAAACTATCTTGATAATAATATAATTTTTGCATATTTGTTAGCTATGTGACCTTTGACCTTTGACCTCATGGACCAAAATCATATCCAATAATCCGTACCTCTAAATACATGGATTGTACAAAGTTTGAACGAAATCCATCCAACGATTCTTGAGATATTGCAAAAAAAAGAACACTGATGTACAGTGCACATACAGACAGACGGACATACAACCCATACACATACATGACTCAGGTAACTTTGAGATGGAAACATTATCAACTGACCCTATTCATATAATTATAGCATGAGCAATGCCCAAGCATACCTACAAAAAATATCTTACACTATTTGATTATGTCTACTGTGTTATGTCAATGGGATTCCAGTAGGTAGCGTCACGGTGTTACACAAAACGTAACGCCGTGACCAAATTGATATTGATTATATTAATAAGTGGTAAAAGATAATGCTGCTATTCAGCATGCATATTATAGCCCTATGGGCTAATACAGAGAAAACAAAAAATTATTTCATTCCCATTCATATTTGTCCAGAAATATTAAAAATATATGTTTTTAGTGTAACACCGTGACATATTAATGATTTTAAATGAGACAGTCACTGAAGCGGAACGAAGAGCGAAAATGACGAAATTGATATTTATCTGAAAAATTGAAGCAATGATCCTATCAACACTGAAATAAAATTTTATGAAAACTCCTTTTCGCAGTTCTTTTATGCTTAATATTTAATTGAATGTTTTGTGAAAATAACTGAAAATTAATTTATGCTATATATTAACAATAAAATAATAGTTTACAATTTTTTTTTTCAAAAACAAAATACATTTTTGGAAAGTTCAATCTTTTAGCTTTCATTTGATACCAAATTTGTTATGGTACAACGAATTTGAAAAATCAGTGGTTATGTCAATGTTTGCTTGGAATTGCCCTTGATTCATTTTTTTATTTTTTTATTTCTCTGTCGCGCGAATCAGTGGATGTTTATGCATCTATGTGTGCATGAATATTGCGTGCCTGTATATGGGTGACCTGTGCGCTACGTGCGATGCGCGATTCACATGCATCACAGTAGTCGCTATCATCAGGCTGTATTTTCAGCAGTGATTTGAACCACGAATGAGTGTTACAACCAACTTCAAGAAGGACGAGGAGTCATTTACAAACCTAGGATCGGCATTTATTGAGTCATTTTGGTAATTTTGTATTACCTTATCAAAATATATATTTTGACACTGACGCGTTAGGATTAAACGGTGATATCTAAGAACGTTTTCGTGCAGCTTGCATCTACATGTAGGCCCTAGGGCTAGGCAGTATGCAATGCTGGTACTCCGTTGAAAGTGCACGGTTATAAAATACGTTCAAAATTATATCAACAATTCATAGTTTATCTTTCACAGAATTGTATAAAACCTAAGTAGACATTCCAACGCAGAATATCTGTTGCTCAATCATATTTTTCGCAAAATATTTTGTAGTGACATGCACGTACAATTTTGGCAATAAAAACACTTTCAATCATCGTATGAAGAAACACTTCTTTTTTTCCAGAAAGATAACAAAATATGCTACAATTTGTATGTAAACATTGATTATGTTTAGTTACTCATTGTATGACAGAATGCTGTGGTCAGGTGCAGAATCGATTTAGAAATGTTCATTGCATAGCTTAGTGAGGGCGCCCTACTCAACAATGAGGGCGCTATTTATAAAAAATAAAATAAAAAGTGAGAAAAAGCAAGAGTATGCGGTAAGCTTCAAAATGATACGAAAAGGAATAAATGTAAAATTAAATTAATTAAACAAAAAAGAGTTGGACGCGGACTCGGACTCGAACTCGGATGTCTGGACTCAGACTCGGACTTGGACTCGGATGGTCTGGACTCGGACTCGGACTCGGACTCGGACAGTCTGGACTCGGATTGGGTGGACTCGGATACAACACTGATGTACATGTACAAAGAGTTATCAACTCATTACATGATCAGACTGAATATCACGTTTTCATTTAAGTTTACCATCAATGCATGATGAGAATGGAAGCATATTATATGCAAGAAATTCTTTGAACATCTAGAATGAGACACTAATTTATTCTAAAAAATATGTTTTACTTACGCAAGATAGGACTTTCTCCTCTCTAAGTCTCGTTGCTGTGGATGCAGAAAAGGGGAAATAATGAGGGGAAATGTTTAATTGCCAATTAACGACTAGACTAAATTAATAAAAGCATACATTTTGTACACGTGTACCCAATCAATTATCACATTTTCCACTAGCTACAAGAAATGAATGACTTGAGAATGCAGCAGCAAAATTCATCATGGTATATTAACAACGATGCGGGTAGTTGATTGGCAGTGTCGACCGACCTTTACAGTGAACAAAGTGTTAATCTTTAAAGTAACATACACTTTAAGGGATCTAGTAACATTGTCCAAATCCAAACAAAATCTTACTTAATAGAACTCTAGTGGTTCTTTCATACCTTGTTATATTAATTATCAAGCTCATGGTGTTGGTTTTTCGAATTTCCCTTTCATTAAAAAAGATACGTAGGATTGAATGGTTCGGATTTTTAGTTATCCACTGGAAAGTTATTATTACATTTAGTAACCCATTCAGGCATGTACAATCTGATGAAAACAATTTTGGTGACCAAAGTTAATTCTTAGTGGCCCTGGGCAAACGGCCTAGTGCTAATTTTGAACCCTGCGTAATGTGACACACAGCGTGTTCACACACAAACATTTTCATCCCTTAATCATGACTAAAGAATCATGACTAAAGAATCATGATTAAACCAAACGTTCACCCACACCAAGCCAATATTCCACAACAACCGACTTCCAGGTGGCTTCCAGGTGCATCGAACACCAGGTCTCCCTAGGGCCCCCCTAGGGCCCTGTGTGCGCGAACGTTCACGTTAAGCCACGCCCAGTTAGTTACGATTCGTATAGCTAACCATGATTAAGCGAGAAATTCTTGTTCACACACGAAATGAGCATGATTCTATAGTCAGCTCTCGGACGAAACAACGATAAAACCCGCGTTTCGTTAGTCATCACTACCGATACGTCGTTTCGTTAGTAAGCGTTCAGACACACGAATTTTTTATGAGAAGCTGATTCTATAGTCAGCTGCTGATTCTTTAGTCATGATTAAGGGCTGAAAATTTTGTGTGTGAACACGGGGACACTCAGTGCTCAACACAACACACTAAAATAAGCAATTTGGCCTTTAGCAATGCAGCATGGTGTGAGAATTGATTAACAATGTCAAATAATCAAGCTGGTAAAAATTTTAAACAAACAATAATGGAGCTAGGCAATTCACCATAGACCATAAATATTCTCAATACGCAACTAATCCATGAATGGGTTTTAAACAGGTCTTTAAACCCACCCGCTACCATGCCTATGGGGACATGTGTTAAGTCTATGGGAGTTCCATAACCTACAAAGAAAACAATATAATTTGCAATGTCAAGTTTTCATGAACACACAAGGTGAAAACATTTAAAGCCCAGAGAGACTATTGTTTGGTTGTGCAGTCTGCCGCTTTAATTGGCATGTAATTGCCTGGAGTGGGCAAAATCAATTCTCATTATGATGGACAGGATCAGTGGCATAGCTATCCAGCGTAAAAAATACACGGGAGCAAAGGGCGATTTGCCCTCGTAATCTTTGAAATCGCCCCCGTGAGCCAAAACATGGGACGAAAAAAAAAAATGAAATTGTTCAACAAAATCGGCCTTGCTATGTAATATCACATTTAATAGTTAGTCCCATGCATGCAAACATTTTTTTTTTATTGGACTGAGAATGCTTGCCTTCAGTATAGGATGGGATCTTTATTACAAAGTTTGAAAAAAATAAATATCAAACAAACATGAAAACAAATAAATACAGGACAAAAAAAGCACCTATGAGCCCATTCGTGAACATTTACACGGGGGTAATATTTCTTTCCAAATTAAAAAAAAAGCACTTGTGAAATAAAAAGTATTTTGGAGGCTGTAGCTATCTATCTGGGGCATGCATGTCGCTCCTATTCATCTGACAGAAACAATACAAAAACATCAGGGGGCAATGTTCCTGGTCTTTTTTCTTATGTTTGATTATAACAAATTAAACAAATACATATAGGGTGGAATTCACAAAGGAGGTTTGTAGGAGGTTTGTACAAACCATGGTTTGACCATGGTCTACATCTATGGAGTGCCATTTGTAAACTGATGGAGAAAGAATGTAAACTCCTTACTTGTTAACAATGTTCATGGTACACATTTACAAAATAAATGTTTGTCTTCTCACACTGTGCAATTTGCTGGTAAGCAAGCACTAACAGTCATATCATTATAAATTATAAATTATTTTACTTGTATACGAGCAGCACTCCATAGATGTACACCATGGACAAACCATGGTTTGTACAAACCTCCTTTGTGAATCCGGGCCATAGAGTGTGTGCCCCCCTCCCCCCTCCCCAATTAGTCAAACCACCATGCTACACCACTTTAGCGAATTGACTACTAGGTCAGGGTATTATATAATGTCAATACAATGCATGGGTGGACATTCCATTACTTGAATTTCTGGTAGGAATTTATACTTGGGACAACATTATGTTGATATATGTTTTACAAATAAAACAAATTAAATAATTTTGATATATCAAAACAATTTATATTTTATTAAGAACAAGACAAATATTTATTCATTATTTTAACATGAATCATTCATGTTAAAACACATTATTAAACCTTCATATATTTTTATAGATAAAAAGATAAAAAAAACCTTGAATCAATCCATGTTGTTTACATATTAATAAACCATGGTGTAACCTTAGCCTGTATGGGCAACCATACAGTATATGACACTATTCTGTAAACGTGGTATTGTTCGCGGTGCATTAATTTTCGGGGATTTCACACTGAAGTCGTCGTCCGCGAATATAAATGCAAGATTTGCAATGCGTTTGAACACTTTCTCGGCAGCGAAATTAAAAACCTGCGAATGTGTTTTTGTGTCGCTCAGCGCGAAATTAACAATGTTTACAGGATGTTATGTTTTTCCTTGTATCATATAGATTATGGCCACTAGATTTACATCAATAGATCTTATCACCTCCTCAACATTCTGTATCTTTCTGTTTGCACCAAGGCCTGATCAAGATATCCAGAGTGTTAATGGAGGGAATTTATGTTCTTCCTTTAGAGAATGGGTGCATTGTCGATATGGGGAGGGGTAGAGAAAAACAATTCACGGTGGCCGATTGTGTCCAACTCTTTGTACTTTTTATCTTATATTTTTACACATTTGTTTGATCATAACATTGAAGAAAAAAAACTACAGCACCGTATGAGTTATTGTAGTAAGGAGAGGAATGGTAGCAGGAGGGGCTCGATGCTTCTAACAGGTTTACTGTCCGTCCTCAGGAGATTTTTAGAGAGGATACATCCCCCCCCCCCCCCCCGCACACACACACAGTTCCCCCTCCCTCCCTAGCCATCTATCATTCCTACTGATAATTCAATTAGTTAAGATGTATCTCTTTGATATGTTGCACGTATCGCAATGCGCACATCCCCGCTAATGTGGTAAGAGATACGTGTATTTCCACCTCAATTTCCTCCATTGCCATGTTCCCTTCTACCCTACTTACAACATCTAATTTAATTAATAGAGTTTAAATATTGCACCTATCGCATCGCACATCCCCGCTAATGTGGTAAGAGATCTATGTTTCCACCACTATTTCCTCGTCTTGAAGGTGCTCTTTAAAGATGTGCTATATTTTGCTGCGAAGATGACATCACCTAAGTTGTTAAGTTGATTAGTGATATGTACATGGTTGAACTGTGTTGAGCACTGTTTTCTGAACCAGTACTACTTGTTTTTTCGCTTACATGAACTTAACAAACCATGCGTCCACTCTACATACTTCTATAAATTACATTTAATGCTGTTTAGAATTACAGAAAATAAACAAAACAAGTGTACATATTAAAAACCCAATTTCTTTTAAACTAAGGATACAGTGCAATTATAGTTTACAGTCATGTTGAATTTCAGAATTTTGGGGAAGGAATATTAGCTTTTGAATGACAAACAAGTTACGAATTCATCAAACATTGCCCTATGTAGGAAGGCACTATATAATCTCACTAAAGCATGAAGAGCCTACCTTTCTTTTGTCTTGGTGACCCTGGACGACATCGGGTTGCTTGGTGCGTAGCTCCCGGGATAGAACCTGCATCCTGCGCTTCTCAGCATCCAAGAGACGACTTGTCACCTGAGCAGTTCGGAAATACAAAATAGAAATTAATATGGGGTTTTTCTTTCATTATGTAATTACACAAAATGATCTGGTATCCCTGCACAACATCAGGTTGTCTTGGTGTCCAGAGAGGACATCAGGCGGCTTGGTGCATAGCTCCTGGGATAGAACATGCATCCTGCAGGCGACTTGTCACCTGAGCAGTTTGGAAATACAAAATGGAAATTCATATGGGTTTTTTTTCATTATGTAATTACACAAAATGTTCTGGTATCCCTGCACAACATCAGGTTGTCTTGGTGTCCAGAGAGGACATCAGGCTGCTTGGTGCGTAGCTCCTGGGATAGAACATGCAACCTGCGCTTCTCAGCATTGAACAGGCGACTTGTCACCTGAGCAGTTTGGAAATACAAAATAGAAATTAATATGGGTTTTTTTTTTTTCATTATGTAATTACACAAAATGTTCTGGAATCCCTGCACAACATCAGGTTGTCTTGGTGTCCCTGGACCACAATTAATTTTTCTTTAGTTTCACATAGATTTTTTTCGGGCAAATAAATATTCTGTTTGGGCAAGTAAAATATGAAAATGTATGAATTTACTTGCCCGTTTGGGCAAGTAAAAACATACATAACAATAGTTAGTGTGGAGGCTTGTTTACCTCTAATTGAACGCCAAAGATGTCCGGTTCCTTCATCCTGTCCCTCACTTTCTGGTTGTGTATAAATTACAATTAAGTGTATTCGGCTAAACTTTGGCCTTGTGGCCACTACTAAAGTAGTTAGTAGTCATTTTTTTAGTTAATATGTTCGTTGATGAATGTAATCTTACCTCTAATTGGACACCAAAGATGTCCGGTTCCTTCATTCTGTCTCTCATCCTCTGGTTGTGGTTGGCATCAACCTCCTGCTCACCTCCTCCTGAAAATAGAGAATATGTATGATCTCTAATCAATCTTTTGATCAGTAGATTTAAATTATATTAACTAGTTTAATCTATTGATCAGTTGATTTAAATTGTATGGACATAATTTTTTTATCTGATGGATTTTTGCATGAAATAGCTGAATTCATATATCTCAGAATACACCTTTTACCCTATTCTAGAAAATACAATATAAGTCATCAATTTATTCAAATAATCATATATCAAATATTTTATTTTGCCTTCAAATTATGTCAAGCAGTATTATTTTACTCATAATGCATTAACCATAGACCAAAAAAGGCATAACGTAAATTTATTTTTCAATTTAGTTTAGCATTCTACATTTTACATATTACACACAATCAGAATACATGGTTACAATATAGAAAAGGGAGATTTGAAAATAGATCACTAGATCAAAATATCCATGGGGAATTAATTTCTAAAGACAACAATATATCACCTAGTATGTGTTTGAAACGGTTAGATCAGTTATCTCTAAAAAGTACAAATCAAGTCAAGTATTTCATGAAGTACTGAATCTCATTTGAGAACACTAACAATGCAACATTTTAATCTTTGGGTCCTTCAGAACCATTCACACTGTACTGTGTACAATACCTGAGATTCACGAATCAATCCTTTTGACTAGAACAATCAAATTATTTTACACATGTGAACTCATAAAAAAATCATGGCTAAATGTTCACAATTAGTGGTTGTCTTCTTGTTTGTAACTCTTATAATTGGACATTTATGAAATACTAAATTATTAAAAATTGAATGTTGTACTCTTGCTGCTTTAAAAAACCACAATTCAAATTTGTATTTCACCAAATGCCTAAAGATACTAAGTTGATGTACTATGAATTAACCCAATGCCCTCAGGAACTTGGTGGGTCCTGCATTAACTCTGTGGGGATCCCAAAATCTAGTATGGAACAGGTTAACACTTTCGGATGTGAATGGCCTAATCTCGGAGGGAATTTGTTTAACATCAAGTGTGAACCCACCTAAATTAAATACAACCTTCCATCATGTTGTCATGACGTGTGCAAAAGAAAAGACCTATAGATGCATTATGTGTGCTGCTCTCACTGATAAGATCTTGGAGGATATAATTTTCAAATCCTCCACCGTTGCTAGGTAACCAAGCGAGAGAAGATGACATTCAATGGAACGCTCTATTGATATTCAGTGAATGGGTGGATTACACAAAAGCTACTAAATCTTTCCGGGTACTGAAGAGTGTAGCGTGGACGTGTCAAGCAAGTGGTCCAGAATCATTTTGAACTTTTCAATACGTAAACAAATTGTGATGAATTGATGGATTTCATAATACATGACACATTTTGTACAATAATTAACTATTAATACTTCTAATACTCCAAATTGTATAGCGCTTTATCACCCAAATGAATAATGTAACTGTTACAAATGTAATCGTTATAATTAATGGATAAAACCTCTTAGAGTCATGAAATACACACAAAAACATATTTTATCTTTAGCTCTTTGAATGATAGGGGTTTTATAGCTCTATGACACTTGTGTGTATCGTTTGGTGCAGATAAAAATATATAAATATACTTTCTTTTTAAAAAAAAATACAGATATTTTTGCATCATGTACTTTTCTAGATAATTCTTATCAACCCAAAATGTTGGTAATGGGGGAAATCAATATTATCTTGATGTGGCAAAATCTGCCATAAAATAAATGCAAGTCATGAACCACAGTGACCAAGCTGAATCAATAATACCCACTGATATATCAAATGTGCACAGCTTTGTGTGAATGACATTGTGTGCACTTTCTAGCTAGCTGGCAATGAATACATTACATTCATGCCTTTGCGACCTGTAACTAGTTATTTATATGTGTCACATATCTCACACCTCAAATCAAACTGTAATTTCATCCACTTAGAATGATGCACGCTTAGCATCTCAATTCAGTCTGTTTGAATCTATGGAAGACTTTCTGAAATACATGTATCTGAGTTGTTCTAAATCACATATTTCTAGAAAAATACAAAATTTCAGTAGACTTCCAACTGAAACTGAAAACAAATTTATATTTATTCTGCAAACAGGTGACTCTCATCCACTTAAAATTTGCAGGATAGAATGACAATTAGTATACAGTCAATGTGGCAAAATCTTTTATAAATATTTTAAAATTAATGCAAGTGACCAGGCTGTATCAATAATATCAGAGGCGAGCAGCAAGATTCGTTCTTCAACAATACCGCCATTCTGAGAGTGTGTCTGCTATGATTCAACAACTTAAATGGAGTACACTGGAAAGACGCAGACACATCTCCTGCCTTAGCCTCCTCTACAAAATTCAGAATGGCATGGTAGCAATTACACCTGACCAACTCCTCACACCAATGGCCCCAAGCATCACCAGACAATACCACCCAAATAAGCTCAAGCATATACATACTCGAACTCAGCTTTACCAGAACTCCTACTTCCCAAAAACTGTAACAGCATGGAATGCGCTCCCCAATAATATCTTGGCTTCTACATCACTAGGAGCCTTTGTGGGAGCAGTTGCCTCAATCGGCAATTAATGGGACACCTCACCGGTTCCCCTCGACTCTACGTCCTGACTGATGGACCCTGTCGAGTACCCAAGTAGAAGTAGAAGAAGTATCCACCGTTCATGCAGCTATGTGTGAATGACATTTCGTGCACTTTCTAGTTAGCTGGCAATGCATGATAAATTCATGCCTTTGCGACCAATAATTTGGCATGTGTCGCGCAACTCACACCTCAAATCAAGCTGCAATTTCATCCACTTAGGATGATGCATTGTCAGCATCTCATTTCGTGGCAGGCTCATGTATTTGCCAAAGGTTTACCACGCGCCGTTTGGATTTTGATCATGTCAAAGGACTTTTTGTCACCCCTGCAAATTAGTGCCCTTCTTTCTGAACTGACAATGCAAAATATATCTACCAAGGATTGTGTGAATTTTACGTACACCGCAGGATATTATTTTTGTCACCTTAGCAAATTAGACCAACTAACCACACCGTTCATTTTGTGAGACATAGGTGGCGTGGCGTAGCTTGGTCGGACTGATTGGGGGGGGGGGGGGCACACGAAATATATATATTTGTTTTTTCTCCTAAAGTTTTTTTTTTGGGGGGGGGAATTATTGGGGGCATGTGCCCCTCCCCCATGCCCCTGAAGCTAAGCCACAGTCACACATTATACTCAAAGTCAGTAGGAGAAAATTGTATTTGTGATTCAATTACTATATATATGGACATGCTACTAACCTTACTGTTTGACTTTTCATTATCTATGGAAAAGTGCACTGAATTTAGTTCATTTGAATACAAAATAATAGCAATAACTGAGAAATTGATATTTTGTCTGAACTCTGAACTATAGAATCTATACTGTATTTGAAACATTCTTCAGGCACTACAAAACTGTCAACAGGGTTAACACTGTAAAAAAACATGAGACGGTTGAGACCTATTGACATAAATAAAACTAAATGGAAACAAATTATTGCAATGCATTTGGAGGGAAATTTACTTTGGCCATGTGTGTATTTTCCGTGTAAAAGGGGGGTAATTTCACATTTAATGTATACATGTGTTTACGCATGTAAATGCGTACTTGTTTGGGTGGTAATTGGCCTGTAGTACCCTTCATAACAGCTCAGCTTGGGCTAGTATGCTCCCAATGGGAGTTGAGATGGTACACAAGATGATTGTGAGGCTTTGATATGTACCTAATGACCAAGGGTAATAATGCACTTCTGAATAGGGCACCTACATGTAGGTAGACGACACACTGTAAATGCTATCGATGTGAGATTGTACTAAGTCCACATCTTCAGTAGACAGTAGTTATACAATGGGCCCTAGATGCAAACAAAGTGTAGGCAAATTTGCTTTATAATATGTACATATCTAGGCTCTGGCAAAGCTTATAAACAGTACTATTTACTTACATTCTTCATGGGTGCCTATTCACCACACAGCGATGAATATGATCATATATATGTTTATTATTATTTTTTGTTAGCTCTTTTATAGTTTATTGTTTTTGTGTAGTTGTAGTTTTGATTACATAGTTTTCATGTTATTGTATTTGTTTACCATATTTGTATTATTTGTATCATGACCTCTCTGAAAAACAGCCTATTTGGCTGATCGAGGGCTTTTTACCGTGTTTAAATAAAATAAAACAAACAAACAAACATGTTGCTAAATATATTACTCATTGCGGATATAGTATCGAAAATAATATCGCTAGTGATATTCGTTTGTCTCGCAATGTATGGTCAACAAGAAATCTAAAAGATCACGACGTTTCGTGTGCCGCTGCAACACTTCGTCAGGTGATACTGTAAGCAAGCGTGTTTTATACCCTGCGGTAGGCTCCAACGCGCTATCCCGCCAATAGGCCTTGTCCGTTATTGACCAATTAGGAGCATACTCGCTCATGCGGGATAGCGCGTTGGAGCCTACCGCAGGGTATAAAACACGCTTGCTTACAGTACATTGTATCACCTGACGAAGTGTTGCAGCGGCGCACGAAACGTCGTGATCTTTTAGATTCCTTGTTGACCATACATTGCGAGACAAACAAATATCACTAGCGATATTATTTTCGAAACAAACATGTTCATCCACAATCCAATGCCTTTCAAAAACAATTGGCGCATCCTTGGCACTCAAGGCGTTAAATCAATTTAACCCTAACCCTTTACCGTAACTCTTCGAGATTCTAAAATATCCATAGACTTTGTTCATAACCCACCAGGTTAAAAGGGTTAAATGAAATTGCACTAAGAAGGCTTACAAGGAGGCTGCATCAAACTAAAATTATTTAGCCCAGATACAAATCAATTTCTTTGGAGTCAGCAAATCATGATGTGAATCAGGTGAATTAGAGCTAATGTTGCTGGCAGCGAGTGATTTTCTGTAAAAACCAAGTATTCTAGGGATTAAAGGGATCTAGTAACTTTGTTGGCACGTGGAGAAACTGATGAATGGTTGGTAAAAATGTGTAGTTTTGTGATTTGATATATATGTCCTCTGAGTTTTGTGTAAAAAATGTAATGCTAAATCGATGTTAAATGGGCCAAGTAATGAGCAATAATGCAAAGTGATATTCCCTAAATCACTGCATTACAGTTATGACTATCTAGTGGATAGTTAAAAGCCGACCAATTCTACGTAAATATCTTTTTAATGAAAGGGAAATTTGAATCCAAAACCGGTTTCATGTTTCTATCCGTACGAATAGAGAATCACTAGATTTCCGAAGAAGTTCAGCGAATTTTGACAATGTTACTAGATCCCTTTAACATGAATAGGGTACATGACCAATATTTGAGACGCGTCATGTGCTGGAGTTGAAATTAATTTCATCCATAATCACATTCCTCTTATTTGCTCAGCACACATGAGGCCTCAGTAATCACAACTCACACATTTACTTTTTGGTTATTTTTAGAGTACATTGACTCTCGTCTACAAAATGTTGTGACTGCGGAAAGTGGAATTTCATTTCACTTGATAATCATTTTAGAGTTTAAATATCAACCTATGAAGCTATTGTTGTGATTGCTGTATTCGGTCGGAACTTTAAAATAATTCAAAGGCATTTCTGCACGCTCTTGTTTTAATTTGAGCACACTTACTACTACTAATTGCATTGCGAATAGGTGGGACAGAGGAATTTAATTTTACCTTACAAATAGTTATAGTTTATCATTTAGCAAACACTAATGATGCTTTTGTTGTGATTGTTTTTTTTATATTTGGTCTAAACTTGAAAAAAAAAAATACAAAGGCATACAAAAATTATTTAGAGTAAAAGCGCACAATGTAATTAAAGTGATACCTGTAAAGTGTCAGATATTGCACAAAATGACATTTGAGACTTCAATCCTATATCAATATCATTGTAAAATACAATTGAAAGATTTGTGAAAGTTTGAAAGAAAACGAACACTGTTTACCTAGTGAAAAAAACGAATATTGAGTTCATATTTTATCACCGAATACTGATGGTCTGCCATACATTTGTCGCATTAATGAATGATCCGTTTGAGATATTCGCACCCGTGTATGTTTACACACGTAGTACAGAATTCATGGACTTTGCTCGCTCGGCTCAAAGTTCAATCTCCGGAATGTTCCCACGCATGCTGCAATGCGGACACGTTTAGCTACAACAATTGTACTTTTTTTCAATTGCGTTAATTAACGCTTTAGAAATAATGATTTTCAATGATAATTATCTTCATACTAAAGGGACATTTGAAAAAATCAAACCCTATTTTATTCTTCTCTTACCATAAGCTAAACAACACGGTAGAAGAGAAACGAGGAAGCTCCAAGTAATTTTCGTGGATTTGGACACGTTACAGGTATGACTTTAAACAGCAGAGAAAGTTTTTAAAAAGAGGGGTATAAATGGCCCCCATCATATCCTAATAAGGGATCACTAGTTGAGGAAAGGTTTTAATTGGGGGTCTACAGCCCTCCTTGCTGACAATTGCTCCACTATTAATCCCTAATTCAGACATGCAGGAAATATTGTTGGGAGTTAATACCCAAAATCATAGCCCTTCCTGGATTAATCCCTGCAATAATATGCAATGTTGGGGCACGGTTTAGACCCCCAATTATACCACTTCCTCTAGCATTAATTTGTTTATTAGGGGGATATTACAATGAACTCTGCCAACCCCCACCCCCCCCCCCCCCCCAACCCCCCATTCCAACCTTTCAGCAGGGTAGGAAATACATGGGGGCTGAGGGCGACTTTGCCCCCTAATTTTCAAAAATAGCCCCTTGTACAGTACATGTGGAAATACACATTATTGGCTATTATGTCTTCCTACATTGTAGCCTAATCCATTGACTGGGGGGTAAAGTTGAAAGTTTAGACCCCCAATTATACCCCTTCCTCCAGTACTAATCCCTCATTAGAATATAGGGACATGATGGGGGACATTTTACCCCCCCTATCCCCATTTTGTTACCCATCAGCAGTAATCAGTCCATTGATTAAACATTTGGAAATACATGTTGGCCAAAGTCTACGGCCTAATCCTTTCACTTAAATATGCTGGGGAGAAGTTTAGACCCCCAATTATACCCCTTCCTCTGTTATTAATCCCTCACTGGGATGATGATGGGGGCAGTTTATATGATATCCCCCATTTAAACCCTCTTCCTAGCATGGTGTAGAGTACATCATCATCTCCCTCAAATCCTCTAAATCCCACACCTGTGTTGCAAGAGCTAAAATAGAATAGACCGTGTTTAAACAAGGAGCTTCAATTGAATCTGCTTGGTTTAAAGGGATCTAGTAACTTTGTTGACATGTGCAAAAAGTGATGAATGGTTGAAACAATGTATATTTATGTTATCTGATATGTCCACTATGTATTGTATGAACATTTTAAGTTTTAAATTGGATGTTATACGGCCAAGTAATGAGCAAAAATGCCAAGTGATATCACTAACTCAATGCACTCACTTTGTACACGGTTACGACTTACCAGTGGATAGGTTAACATCTGAACACTTCAATCTTAAATATCTTTATAACGAAAGGGAAATTCGAAAAACCAAAACCTGTCCTATGCTTCTATTATTAATTTGAATACAAGGTATGACAGAACCGCTAGAATTCCAATGAATTTTGAGGATTTGGACAAAGTTACTAGATCCCTTTAACTCACAGGCACTTGAGACTGAGTCAAAGATGTATCTTGTGTTGGGGTCTAAGATGGAGAATGGGAATCGTATGAAAAATAAATATTGTCTTCACCAAGCATGGTGGCATAGCAGTAAGAGTGTCCGCCTTGACGTCACAGGCAATACCAAAGGCTTAGATACCAAAGGCTTCTGCCTTCTCGCCAGGCGCTCAGCATTTATAGAATGAAGAAGGGAATTTTTAACACACACAGTAACCAGAGGACTAGCCCCCTTCCCCCCTTCTGTAGCTTTCACTAATTATAGTAGATGAATATGTATGGCCTAGGGTTAATGAATCAGAGATGGGTGCTGCCTTCAATCATGTGCCAAATTGGCACAGTAAGGACTTTACACTGTCTTCAATCGGTTAATAAAGCACCCACACTAACTTTTTTTCTACTTTCTACCCCCCTTCGACAAGAAAAATCACAAATTTTCTCAAATTTTACTTCCCCCCCCCCCCCCCCAAAAAAAAAAAAAAAACAATATGAACAAAGCGACACATTAATTGTGCTAGGTAGCTTGATCTGCTTGGTAAATTGTTTATGAGATTAGGATACTTGTAGGTGAACAGAAATATGTGTTGTCTAATCGGGCAACCAAATTAGGCGAAAATACAATTTCACTTGCCCAACATCAATTTCTACTTGCCCTGGGCAACAGGGCAAGTGCTACAGTAGTGTCTAGCCCTGGGTTAATCAACAAAGCTTGGAGGATGGAAATAAACATGATAGAAGTATGTTCGCAGAACTGAAATATCATTTCATACATATCATATAATCAGTGAAGGTCTTTCCTAATTCATGCAGGATTAATGGATATATTGCTTTTCACCCCTCATTACATACTAGTCCAATGATCCCTTTAGGACTAGTTATAATTATATTTGGGCGGGGAGTATTAATAATAATCATTCACTTAATGACTTACATGTAGGTAGGATAACTAATTATAGTTCATAAAGTGCATACTTATTGAATTCCATTCGTCTTCACAAGTTTTCACGCGCAAAGATTGACATGAAGGTCTAAAGAACTTGTGACACAAATATCATACATAAAAAGGACACTATAAGTATCTTGACATTGCTCTTTTAAAAATACTACATTGAATTGCAATAAAAGTCGCTGCAATTTAAGAAAGAATACCATATGTCTCAGTTCATTACACACAAAACAAAGTTTGCATTCCGGCACCCTGAAAGTTTTTAAAATATGGTTAATTAAATCCTGCATTCCTGCCTCATTATCTCACCATTTGGTACAATTAAAGAGACACGTTAGTACTTGCTCTTCCACAGATATTGTTTTAGTTACTCAATGTCAATTTTAATTCTGTACATAGGAAAAGTGCTTCCAAAATTAGCGGAGTTCGCCTCCAATTGCCTGCATATTTGTAGAATTTCTTGACAAAATAATTTGAATTTGATAATGCTGTAACAAAATAACCATTGTACTGAGATCAAAACACTGTCTTATCACAAGTTATGTGTGTCCATTGTGTCAGGCAGTCTTGCCAAGTATGAGATATGATTTTAAGATATCTGTACCTGTCAACATGAATACTGTGAGGGGGGAAAATTATTGATCATAATTGATGACAATTATCTCAAGACTTACAGAATTTTGGTTCCAAAAGGAGTGTCTTTAAAGATAGAGAGGGGAACATACATGTAGGAGCAACATTCAGTGGGGGTCAGTGAAAAAATACAAGGGGGCTCGGGGTGAATTCGCCCCCGAAATGCCAAAAAGAGCCCTGAAAGTCATAAAAGAGCACCCCAAATGTGCAAAGAGTTCAATGCAAAACAAATTTCAGAGTGTTATTTTCATGCAAGCAAGCTTGAACACCCCTCAGGCACATTCAGGGGGGGGGGGGGGCAACTCATCCTGAGAGGGGAACATTGACCCACCCACCATACACCCCTCAGCAACCTTCAGGGGGGGGGGGGGGGGGCAACACATCCTGAGAGGGGAACATTGACCCACCATACACCCCTCAGCAACATTCAGGGGGGGGAGGGGGGGCCAACTCATCCTGAGAGGGGAACATTGACCCACCATACACCCCTCAGCAACATTCGGGGGGGGGGGGGGGGGGGCAACCTCATCCTGAGAGGGGAACATTGACCCACCATACACCCCCTCAGCAACCCTTCAGCAGGGGGGGGGGCAACACATCCTGAGAGGGGAACATTGACCCACCATACACCCCTCAGCAACAATCAGGGGGGGGGGGGGGGGCAATACATCCTGAGAGGGAACATTGACCCACCATACACCCCCTCAGCAACATTCAGGGGGGGGGGGGGGGCAACTCATCCTGAGAGGGGAACATTGACCCACCATACATACACCCCTCAGCAACATTCAGGGGGGGGCAACACATCCTGAGAGGGAACATTGACCCAGTACCATACACCCCTCAGCAACATTCAGGGGGGGGGGGGCAACACATCCTGAGAGGGAACATTGACCCATGTACCATACACCCCTCAGCAACCTTCAGCAGGGGGAAGGCACACACATCCTCCACCTGACAGAAATATACAGTGTGTTTCCTGTCCTCTTTATCTTGAAGTAGGGGCGTAGCCACTAGAACGGGGAGGGGGGGCTGGGAAGATGCCCCCAATACATTCAAATTCCCCTCTTGGTACCCACCCCCCCCCCACCCCCCCCCCCCCCCCCCGCCCCCCAAAAAACATGAATACCATCAAACCTGATAGTGACTGTACATACCTAATGGAAACAAGAATGGTGGCCACTGTAGACAGGTGGCCTCTACACATACAGGTTCCATAACACGCTATTTCTTTACAGGGAATCACTCTTGGTTGGTGGCCACTACTTTAGGAAGGTTGGCTGCTACAGACAGGTTGCCACTAATATGCCTCTTGTAGCAACACCAACCACTTTTTACCAAAAATCAAGGTTCATGCACCCCCTCCCCCAAATCTCCAGGCACCGAGTGCATCCCCCCCCCCCCTCCCCCTCCCCCCTTCCTGCCACCTGTGTAAAAATCCTATCTTGCAGTTATCCTTTTAGATATATATTGTCAATTTTTCAAATCTCTGCACACACCTGTGATATCTAACAATTAACACCTTAGGAATACAAGAAATTCACAAGGCCAGAATAAATAAATTTTCCTTCACCAAATAATGTGAACATTTTAAAGCCACTTAAATTTCAGAACAGATCTTTATATTGATAGTGGGTTTTTTTCATACTGTCAGTGCACAAGAAATGTATAGAGTCATCTTTGAAATATTTTGAGCGTATTACACAATTTTGTTGTGGGTGATCTTGATACTTCTCCTGATACTCTTCTATTACCCCAAGAACCCCCCCCCCCCCCCCCCCCATTTCAACAGCGGAAAAGCCTACACATATTTAGACTGTCTTTCAACTTCACCCAGACTGTCTCACAGTTTTTACCCACTACAAGCAAAAAGAAAAACAGGTCTTTAAAATTAAGAGGTGTTGTGTTTCCAAGGTTACCACACGCTCCAACGATAACTACGGTCTGAAGCGCAGTTGTGCAGTGACGAAGAAGTGGCAGGATTTCCCTCCGCCGAATTTGATTTGCTAAATTTGATAAAAGACACGCAAGAATGTCATCTTTCCGCTTCATACGAAGTGTGTGTCACGTATGACTGAGCAAGTCAGAACAAGAGTTTTTGATAGGACATGATGTATTTCTATATCGATCCCACAGTCCCACATTTCCAGAGTTGGCAAAAATCCAACTGATATTTCTTCAGTCTACATACAGTCTAACCAACATCAAGTCTCCACACTAACATTTTACTGGCCCGTTCGGGCTTGCAAGCCGAATCAAACTTTGACTTGCCCGATTAGAAAACTTACTTGCCCACTTACTTCTAGATGAGATTTACAGACTTGCACAGAATTACATTATTCTATTCTGGTTGATAAATAATTTAGTTGCCCAGTTGGGCAACCAAACTAGACCATTTATGAAATTTCACTTGGCAAACATACATTTTTACTTGCCCCGGGCAACAGAGCAAGTGCTAGTGTCGAGCCCTGCACAATAATTTCAGTAAATAAACTTGAATTAAAATGTAAAGTAAACTTTACATTAAAATTATTAATTTTATCTTCAAGCTTTTGATGAATTATGAGCACAATTTTTTATTTTGTTTTGCAAAGTGGCAAAATTTAAAATCAAAACAAAACTGACAATGTGAATGCAGAACTGAAACATATATTATAAGCCCTATTTTGTTTTGTTCAACTGGTTTTCTTTGTACAATATAATAACCTTTTCATTTTATAAATGTCAATGTTTTGCAAATTTGGCCTGACAGAACAAAAATTACATTTGAAACGATCCAGATACAAGCAGGTATTAAAACCAGGTACACAACCATTGTATCATGTTCAACCTGCTTTATAGTGTTTTTTCATTAGCTCAATTCATCCTCATTTACCCGTTTATTTCCCATTTAACGACTTCTCCAAGTACTTGTATAACACGCAGCTTACATAATGGACCCTCGACCCAATTTACCCAATTTGTGCACAAGGAAAATAACTTGTTTGCAGACAAAAAATAACGGCTCACTAATGCAGTTTTAATTAGATGCAGACTCTAATTGTTAGGTGCTATATTTTGATTGCACAGCGCGAGCAGGCTTAATCGGTGCATCTGGAAGTGATGCACGGGACATTATCCCTCATGATTATACCATGAACTCTATTTTTTTATAAATTGTAGTTCAGGAATATTTGGCATCCTTGTCAATTCCTAGTCAACACCAATACATTGACTACAAATTTATCTGCATCTTCGTCTTTGCATTATATCATCATCATGATCCTCGTCTTCATCTTCTCTTCCTCCTCCTCCTTTTAATCATCCACTATTCTCTACCTTTCTTCCTCCTTCAATTTCTTCTCATTCTCCCTGTTCTACCCCTCCCCCATTACCGTAGATTCATCACATTGCTCATTTAATAATGATCCTCCATAAATGAGTATCGTGATGATGAGGAGGATGGCAATGATGATGAAGATGAAGATGAAAATGATGATGATGATGATGATGATGATGATGATGATGATGATGATGATGATGATGATGATGATGATGATGATGATGATGATGATGATGATGATGATGATGATGATGATGATGATGATGATGATGATGATGATGATGATGATGATTATGAAGATGATGACGATGACGACGACGACGGCAACAATAACAACAACGATGACAATGATGCTGATGATGATGATGATAAGATGATGTTGGTGATCATATGGAATGATGATGATGGTGATAATGAAGATGATGGTGATTATAATGATGATAATGATTAACATTACGGAAATCATAGTAATAATAAACTGATAGCTTTTTTTTCTCTCAATCTACCAATTCTCCTTCTTGGCACATACATAATACTTTGTCATTCACTCTAATATAAATTTCTATATAATTCACATCATACTACGGGTTGTCAGGTTTACTTTATCTGCACTGAACAATCAACATGGGAAAACAAATCACACTCATATTTTGCCAACAACCCTTAATTTCATGCAGTATTGTTATTCTATTCTACCCTCCAGAAACTTCTGACACTTGATGTATGCTCCCTGGCTCAACTGAAAACACACATAAAACACACTCCCACTGAATCCTTTGTTTAGCTTTCTCACAAAAGAAATTTCACATCTAGCCTGATCGACCTACGTTTCGAAAGAGGTACCTTAACAAAAAAAATAGGAAAGAATTAAGGTCAATCTCTCTTTTATGATTCCTGATTTTTCGAGTACATGCTGTACCACATTTTGGTGTCATGTTTCTCAGCTAATTCAACACCTTGGACTTTGAAATATTCTCAAGGAGCTAACTATATGAACAAAGCTTGATAAGCTTCCTAGGAATTCATCAGTCCTAGAAAACAGGAGGAAATGAATGGGAAAGTCATATTTTTGAGGGAATATAAGTTTACAACCCCTGCATTAAAATAGCACAATCACATTTACACAATATATTTTGCATTGAAGAACTATATAGTTATTTACAGCACTGGCTCAATCTTTCTGGATTTTTTACATTTTGTATGATTTATTTTTATTTTTTGGGGGGGAGGGGGTGCTTAATCATCCTGGGCCCCCTGGGAATTTCTTCTTCTTCTGGAAAGATTAGTTTTGGCCAATGAATTTAATTTATTTCTGTGTTAATGTGGAAAAAATGTTGGGAATGATGGTTCTAAAGTAAAACATAACACATACAGACACAGACATAAACGTACGCACACATACCAATTTTGTGTACGTTTCCTCCTACCTCTATGTTTTAAATGTTTTTGTCCAGATGAAAGTTCAACATACAACTGAATATAAATAACAGACTCGTGTATCACACACGTGTATGTGCACGCACCCACAAACACATGGGGTGGAATTCACAAAGGAGGTTTGTAGGAGGTTTAGTACAAACCATGGTTTATCCATGGTCTACATCTATGGGGTGCTGCTCGTATACAAGTAAAACATTGATATGACTGTTAGTGCTTGCTAACCAGCAAATTTCACCATGTGAGAAGACAAACATTTATTTGGTGCATTTAGTAGATGTGTATTATCAACGATTGTTAACAAGTAAGGAGTTTACATTCTTTCTCCATCAGTATACAAATGGCACTCCATAGATGTAGACCATGGTCAAACCATGGTTTGTACAAACCTCCTACAAACCTGCTTTGTGAATCCGGGCCATGGAAACTGCAATTATTCCTACATGTACATACATGTCACCTGTTGTCACATTGAATGGTATTTCATCATCACAGAAACACATTAAAGGGATCTAATCATTATGCTGACAGCCCTGGGCAAAAACTGAAGAAGGTTTGATAACATGATGTGTGTTTTTTTATTTTTGTAGTCTGATATGTCCACTGTGTGATGTGTGAAAATATCCACGGTAAAGGAATGTCATATGAGAGAGTAATGAGAGAAACCGCAAAGTGATATTCACTAACTCATTGCACTGACTTTGTACACAGTTGAACTTCTCTACTGGAGAATCTCAAATCCAAACACTTCAAAACATAAATATCTTTTAACAAAAGAGGAATTCGGAAAACCAAAAACCTGTTCCATGCTTCTATTGGTAATGCGAATACAACAAGGTGTGAGAGCTTTTAGAGAAAGTAAAATAGTGGATTTTGACAATGTTACTAGATCCCTTTAACAAAGCGATTTTGAGCTTGATAATTGTAAGTGCATGGTGGCACACTGTCCGACACCTGATAGTGTACAGTACTCAATAGTAAATTTGCTCCGTTGCAATCGTTCACAACCTCTGTAACTCAACATCATTCGCAATGCCATCATCACCTATTACTGCATTAGCGCCTGACTCACTGCGTATCATTTTCCCCCTTGGAGCAGGAAAAAAAAAATCTCATCACTTTTCTCATCATTTTCTTTCCTCTCACGTTCAAGTCATATCATTTTGCTGAGCAAAAGAATAAATTATTATGAGGAATAAGAATTATCTGCGGTGATCCCAAGACCATCATCACCTATTAGAGCTCAACTTGCTGGATATCAAATGAGATTTTCCCCCTCGGAGCAAAAAAAATCTCATCACTTGAGAGTTTGCTTGCCTCTCACGTCTTCATATACTTCACAAGTCATATCATATTGCTTTTTAAAAGAAGAAGAATAAATTGTGACGAAATGAGAAATATTATAATGTGGAGATTTGGTATCTTCCCTGGACCATCATCACCTATTAGAGCTTAAATTGCTGGATCATATCAAATGAGATTTATCCCTCGGAGTAAAAACCTCATCACCATCCCATAAATTACATCTCAGCTTGCCTCTCATTCTCTCTTTCTTTTAAATTAAGTTCAAGATACAGTGTATATATTTTGATGATGAGATGAGGAATGAGTTTTTTAAGCCTACAGGTACAAGATGATTTGATGTTGGTTTTTATAACACACTTCTGTCACACACCATCAATATACATTAATTTTTAAGTGCATTCAATTCACGAAAAGAGATTAAAGGGGACCACCAGGCAAAGAACAACACATAATTATATGTTTTGGTACCATTTTGTGATGTCGAATAGATACCCAACATTTTGCAAAGGGTTGTGTAATTCATATAAACAATGCAATGAATATTACAACCACTTACGGAACCACTATTATTTCATGGTTCCATACGCGCGAAACAATAGCGAGTGCGGCAATTATATTCACGCGTACGTTTGGAGACAATAGAATCCCGGATGATAGACAAAACTGCACATTGAAGAGTTGATAATAACTATAATAAGCACTAAGGCTGAGTCGGTTCGGTCGATCACACCGGTTCCCGACCGTTTCAATCGGTACCCGGTTTCGTTTTATCGGAAACGGTGCCCCAAAAAAAATAAAATGTTAAAAAAGAAATTAAGATTATCACTTAATGTAGCGGAATTCAAATAAAAACGGGGCAATCAATATCATTTATTTTAAAGAGTGGTTATTTTCGAGAAATTCTTGGTTCGTTACTTCGTTTGACAGTCAGAAATTGAACAGGAAGCGCAAACTTGCTAGTCATTTGAACGATATTGCCGACGGATGTTCACACAAAGTTAGGCCGACACTCTCGGGGAGACATCTGATGGATATCTGTATGATCCAGCTGATCAGCCAGTGCATTCAAAAAGTGGCTCAAAATACGTATTTTGGTAATTTATACCATTTTAAAATGTTTTGATATTCTACTTACATGATTCCATGGCGTTTGAAAGCTGAACAGAACAAAAAATGAGCCCCAAAACAATGAAAAAAACTGCGCAAAATATCGGGAAATTTTGATCGCAGCGGTGCACCGTGGTGCTAGCCGGCCGACTGAAGTTAGCGTGCGAGCCGGCCGGGGAACAGAAGTTAGGTAGCATTATAATAGCATGCACTCGCGATCTTCTCGCGATATCGGTACCGGAAAACTTGCTGCTAACTTCAACCTCGGATTTTAGCGGCTCGTTTCAGCTTGGCGCGATGCTGAACAAACGATCGATTTCTAGGTCCAATTTACTTCGGGAAAAATACTTTTCTTGCGAAACTGAGTTAATTCTGGATAGTCTGTAACTATTTTCCCGTAAAGATTGATATGTAAATCCATCAAAGCATCAATATTTCTAATGTTATTTGCATATAAAAAAGAGCAATATAAGCCCCAAACAGTGCATTTTTGCCGATGCTTGCACGATTGCGTGATTTTACCGGTCCGAGTTTCGACGGCAAAAATGTACCGGGATACCGGTTCCCGACCGGTTACAGTTTATCGGTACCCGGTTCTGAAAATATCCGACATGACTCGGCCATAATAAGCACATCATTTTCATAACAAAGCAATGTTTGTTTGTTTTCTGAAAAGACTTACATGTTAAAGGGACTTAGTAACATTGTCCAAATCCTCAAAATAAAATTATAATTCTAGCGGGTTCCGTATACCTTGTTGTATTCGTATTAACAATAAAATCACGGGACAGGTTTCGGTTTTTCAAATTTCCCTTTCGTTACAAAGATATGTATGATTGAAGTATTCAGATAAGAAAAACTCCGGGCGAGTTTTTCTTCTGTGTACAAAGTGAGTGCAGTGAGTTACTGAATATCACTTTGCATTTTCGCTCATTACTTGGCCATGTAATGTCCATTTGACTTGAAATTTTCACACAATACCCTGCGGACATATGAGATAACAACAATATACATTGCATCAACCCTTCATCACTTTTTGCACATGTCAACACAGTTACTAGATCCCTTTAACAAAATGCAGCCATGGAGGAAAGTACAAATGAATATTATTTATGTAAGTCAATGTAACTGCGAGCTTTCAAATCTCACAGATCCTTCGTCTATAGGCAGAGATAAATGACAACTACTGTAGGCCTACTTTTAAACTACAAGGACGGACGGAGTCTCACATATTTGTGGGTTGATAGTCCTACACTTCAGCAAGAAGATAAAAAAGTTACAAGTATACAAGGAGAAAGAGCATAAATTTCTGTTTTTAGAGCCCTATTTTGTTGCTCTACCTGCTTTTAATTTTTATTATGATTTGTATTATTGCGTAGATTGCTATAATTTAGAAAAATCCTTAAATTGGCAACACATTGTGATATCTTTAAAACAGATTTTGGCGTTCAAATTGGCAACTTTGCGGCAAAGTCACTTCATATTTGTCTTAAATTGTAATTACTAAATATTTTCCACCTATTTTTATGTCAATAAAAGGTCAAACAAAATTAGGAGTTGCCAATTTGTAGAGGAAAACAATGATCAATTTTGCCTTAAAATAGCTCTCGTCCTTGATGTGTTAAGTGCTACCGTATATGAAGAAACGGAACAACATGTTATTATTTGATTAATATAATTTCATTTGTGACTCTAAATGCTTAACTGGAGCATTGCACTGTATGTTGCTGTTCATCTACTGACTGTACTGTGGATACTAGCTACACTGCATGTGTCAGAACAAATCTAGGACAGACAGAATGGACGAAATGTAATTAATGCAAATGAAGGCAATCGCGCGCAGCTAGTAGCTCACAGAACATTCAAGATTAGAGTGTTTGCCTCTAGACACACTAGCTGCTTACAGGGATCTAGTATTCATTGTCAAAATCCACAAAATGTACTTAGAACATAGTTAGCTGTTCTGACATATCTCGTTGTATTCCTATTACCAATAGAATCATGGAAGTGGTTTTGGGTTTCCCGATTTCTCTTTAGTTATGAAGATATATATGATTGAAGTGTTCAGATTTTAAAATCTCTAACAGGAACATTTCAACTGTGTACAATGTTAGTGCAATGAGTAAAGCAGGTATCACTTTGCATTTTCCCTCCATTACTTGGTCATATGACATTCATTTACCATAAAAATGTTCACAGACCATTCAGTGGACAATGGACATATCATATCACAGAAATTACACATCCTTTCAACCCTTCGTCAGTTTTTGCTCATGTCAACAAAAAATTAATGGCAGATCCCTTTAACAAAAGACAAAATATCTCAATCAGAATACAAATTTAGTGAGATCTATTAGCTTGCCCCTTCACATTGGAGGTTGAAATTAGTAATTGCACTAATCATATCTGTTTGCAGTACTTGTACTAACTACATACAAGGGAAATCTCAGTGCGACAGAATGGTGGAAAAAGTAATTAATGAAAATTGAGATGACCCGATGCACAGAGGACAGTCTAGAACACTGATTATGTGAGAGCTTAACGCATTCCCTTCCAGATTCTGAAATCCCTGTAGACTTTGTACATTGCCTACCAGGTCCCAATCTATAGGGAAGAGGTTAATCCATTCAACACTGGTCTCATTAATACTTGGGCTGGGGTTTATGGAGAATGCATGTTATATACCATCACTGAATAGCCTTAACTTCTTGACTGCGAGTACAAGGTGGGCTATGTACAAAGTCTATCTAGGATTTCAGAATTTCATAGAGAATGGATTAAATGGGTTAAATAGCCCTCAAACATGCACTACCTGCTAGAGAACAAAGTACAGTCAAACCTGTCTATAGTGGCCACCCAAGGGAGACAAGAAATGTGGCGAGGTAGACAGGTGACCTCTATAGACAGGTTCAATAACACTGTTTTTCTCTGCAAGGAATCACTTTGAGTGGCCACTATAGGCAGGTTGGCTGCTATAGACAGGTGGCCGCTACAGTTAAGAGCAATAATGTGTGAGCGCTTAACCCATTCAACACTGGTCTAAAAATATTTGGACGAGTGCATGACACACCGAATTCGAATAGTTGCCAATGAGTTAAAATACTATAGGGAGCCCTTAGGCACATAACCTGAGGAAGGAAAATCACACAAGTCTGTCAGAATGTGATTACGCTGATTGGAAGGTGAAATGTGTGTAATTTAATCATATTCTCTGAAAGCATTGTATACACGTAGTGCACATCTTCTTAACAAAGCTCTGGAAGGTTCTACTTTAATTTTTAGATGTCGACCACACATACACTCACACGTTCACACATTCTCATGCATAGTATTTTTTCCTTTACTTCCTAGAAGACAAAAATATTCCTGGGATTTATTTTTGTGAGACTCAGCTGTGTACTTCTTTTTCTTCTAGCTGTAAGTACTGTGCAGAACCTACTGGGAGTATACTCGCACAAGTTCACACACAAAGCTAAACAAACCAAATTACTAAGCCAGCATGGTTTACCCAAACTTTAATTACCATCAATGAGTGAAAAATAATGTATAACTTATTTCTTAATCATTAATTTAATTCCCTAATAAGACAGTACATGTAAATTATAATTAAATACAAATTTGGCTCAATGTTTCAACATCACAGAAGTTGGATACGTTTATTCCTTAGATTGAGGTCCAGAGAAACAAATGAACAAGTACAACCCATTTAAATAGTTGTATTTTGTAGTATATCAATTTATTTTATTAAAGAAGTTTCAATAGAATATGAAAGGTTACTTCGCCAACGAGGGGACTGGCCCGTGGCCCGATAGCGAGTGTTAATTGGTATGTAATGGGGTAACCCGTTTCCTACAAGGCCAATTTCTTCCTTCACAACCTGAAAACATTACATCCCTTCAGCATGTAATGAGTTAAATTTACCCAAAATATGTCTAGTCTGACCAGTGCGTTATCTGGTATCCCATACAATAGAGCTAACTCCCACAAAACCCACAAACTTTTCGACCACGAAAATCTGACCTTGAACTTTTCTGCTTTGAATAAGAACCGAATGGTCAACTCCAACAGACCCATATCAGGAATTTATTTTAGGCCATATTATGAATTGAAAAGGCCATATTAGGAATTGAAAAGGCCATATTATGAATTGAAAAGGCCATATATATTAGGAATTGAAAAGGCCACCTGGCATCTGGACATTCCATAAATACTCTGCTTATAAATAGTATTGAAAAGATTAATATGAAATATTTATGATATCAATTCCAGAGTCGGGTGTTGTTTCATTTGTTGAGACAACAATGGGGGGACAGGCAGGAAGAGGGGGTGTCCATGATCTCTCTAGAAGTTCAGGTTAAAGCCAAATAACAGTTTTGGGAAAGTTACCGAAAACATCTATATTGGCCAAACTAATTGATCAATATTGTTGAATGAGTATTTAAAAAGTGCTTGTGTGGTCAAATCCAAACCTATATTATAAGCATCGTTAAATTCAGAAATATCAGAAGAAATCCAATAGCCGCCCGTGAAATTTGGCCTAAATCCAACGCCTGTTCGCACTGATGGTCGGACTGATTGGGGGCACCAGGGATACCAGTTGGTTTATCCAGATGAGCCTGAAAAGAGACCCAGACATGTTGGAGCCTCATATGTTATGTACAATATGAAGCCTGATAAAGCCTGATATGGAAAGGTGTCAGGGCCTGAAATCAGGTTATAGCCTGAAAACTGGCATTCCTGGGGCACACCTTAAATGTATTTCTTTGTTTTTTTTCAAAAAATATCCACTAAATGTTTCCTATTGTAACCCCCCCCCCCCCCCCCCCAATCACTACGCTGCCACTGTTGTAAGGGCCTTGATAAATTTTATTCCATTTTGAGATGGGGACACCTCCTTGCAACCACACTATTTGCATTTTAAAGCAAAGATGTTGAACCTTGAGCTTGTCTGCTTTTCGAGAGCAAGATCGAAAGGCTTTCCGGGAATAGATCCGTTTCCGGGGTGGGCCTTAGACAACAATGGGGAGGAAAGAAAGGATTGGTCTCACACAAAGATGGAAAGGGGGAAAGATGAAGGACAAACAAAGAGCACACAACCTAAAGAAGGCAAGACGAACAGAACTCTTTGAAATTGTGAACAGGCTCTTTCTGAAGAGAATTACAACATTTACAAATGGGCCTGTATATATTGTGGGATAGAAAGAACATTAATTTTCATCTAGGGAGGTATTAATTTTTGTTCAACAATGGGGAGAAAGGAAATGATTTAGGGGTGCAGTAATATTTTCTTTTAAACATACGTATAGTCTAAAGAAGTTAAGATGCTACAAACAAGCTAGAAAGGTAGGTATGGATTATAACTGAAAGCATATTATTTTGTAAGGTTAATCTGAGAGCGAAACATAGAGAGGGGGTGGGCTTTAGACAACAATGGGGGGAAATATCAGGCAGGGGGTGCCGGAAAGAGCCCCTCTGGGCTCTAGCACACCTCCACTCCTATCCTCCCACGAATTCAAAGTTTGAGGGTAGAGAGGGGGTTATCTATATTGGGGGGGGGGGGATTTCTTCAGTTCAGCAAGCTAATCAATCCACTGTACGTACACAGCCTCTAAAATCACTCCTATCCTCCCAAGTATTTGACGTTTAGGAGTAGAGAGGGGGCTTTTAGAGTTAGGTGGAAGAAATTGATTCAGCAAGCTTATATATCAATCCACAGAATATATCTGTTGGAACAAAAATGTTGCTTACACTCCCTATAAAACCACTCCTATACTTCGTATAAAACCACTCCTATACTCCCAAGAATTAGAAGCTCGATAAAGATACGGAGCCAAAGGAGTGGGGGACAGAAGTTTTTAATCAAGTCTAGTCTAACGACAGATGTCCTTTCTCATATAAACGAGAAAAAAAAGAGTGACTATAAATCAGCTTTTCATATCGTTCGGACTGTATTCCCCCCAAAATTTGAAGCATAACAAATGATGGAGGGCCAAGGAAAGAGGGGGACAACAGTTTCGAATCCACAGATTTCCTGCCTCTTTTGAGATAAAATGTGGCACATTAAAACCACCCCTACACTCCTCAGAAGTTAAAGCTGTAAAAGATAGTCATGCGTGAGGATGCTACACGTACATGATTCACCATTTTGAACTAGGCTACTAGGGCTAGGCTACACACTGAGCATGGTGGCTTAGCGGTTAGAGTGTCCGCCTCATGCACGGGAGGTCCCGGGTTCGAACCCAGACCAGGTCATACCAAAGACTTTAAAAATGGTACCTTCTGCCTTCTAGCCAGGCGCTCGGCATTTATAGAATGGAGAAGGGAAAGTTAATCACACGAGTTACCAGAGGACTGGCCCCCTTCTGTAGCTTTCGCTACATTTAGTAGACATGTGGCCTAGGGCTAATGAATCGGAGATAGGCGCCGCCTTATGTGCCAAAATTAGCACGGGAAGGACTTTAACTAACTTTAAGTTTGTGCACACTGCATAACAATGAGCCAGTGTGTTGGTCATGCACCG
Source organism: Echinarachnius parma (assembly GCA_037951105.1). Taxonomy (NCBI): domain Eukaryota; kingdom Metazoa; phylum Echinodermata; class Echinoidea; order Clypeasteroida; family Echinarachniidae; genus Echinarachnius; species Echinarachnius parma. Next base: position 109,546 of record JBAMJV010004913.1, on the reverse strand, counting down.
TGCTCAAGACATTAGCAAGATGGTAATTCACGTCTTATTTACGAATCTGTAAGATATACCTTTAATACCAGCACTCCTGTACTTACCCAAAATTTGAAGTGCTCACACCAAAGATAGAAGGCCAAGGTAGGAGGGGGACAACCGTTTAAAATCCACAGATTTTCTGCCTCCTTTAGACAAAATGAAGCACAATAAAACCACCCCTACACTCTGATCGAAGCTTGAGATCGAGAATAATAATAATAATATGACGAATTTATATAGCGCTTAAATGCAAACAAGCCTCTAAGAGAAGAGGATTTGCTAGAGAGGGGGAAGGGGGGAGCTTTTGAAACCAGTTCATCCTTGAGCAAACTGTAAGACAAAAAAAGGTCCAACAACTGAGAGGAATAAATGGAAATTAAATCAAGGAAATTTTGACTAAAGAGGGCAAGAATGATGATCGAGGCAAAAGATGGAAAGAAAGGGGGAGAACTTTTGAAACCAGTCGATCGTCACTTCCTTTCACTGTCACAACCCTTCTAGCATGAGGCCAACATGAAGGTTGAATGTTCCACACTTATTACAATATGAAGTCTACAGAGTTATACAACTCTACAGGTACCCCAGTGAAAAAAAATACCCAGGGACTCTGGTGAATTCGCCCCCAAAATGACTTTCTTACATTTTTGCTGGCCCAAAGTATAATTTCACTGGCCCCGGGCCAGCAGGCCAACTTGCGAGTGTGAAGTCCTGATTAAGGCATTCATAAGGGGGCAGGGGGGCAGGGTCGCAGGGGGACAGGGGAAGTAGTGAAGTAGCTAGGTACAAAGTAAGCAGAGAAGGGTGTTTCAGTTCTCAGAGAATCAATAGAAGTGGCCATGTTAGATGTAGGCATGGACACTTTGGGTGGAATTCACAAAGGAGGTTTGTAGGAGGTTTGTACAAACCATGGTTTGATGATGGTTTACATAGATGGAATGCCATTTGTAAACTGATGGAGAAGGAATGTAAACTCCTTACTTGTTAACAATGTGGATGTACAATTTACTTGTATACGAGCAGCATTCCATAGATGTAGACCATTGTCAAACCATGGTTTGTACAAACCTCCTACAAACCTCCTTTGTGAATTCCACCCTATGAGTACAGGGTCCATGATCTACATCTAGGTGACCATTTTCATTGTTTTGCTCTGCATGGGATCACTTATGTTGGCCATTATAGGCAGGTTGGCTGCTATGGACAGGTGGCCGCTAAGGCAGGTTTGAATTTTATTTCATCTGTGTCACACTAATAGATTTTAGTCTTTCAAAATGTTGTATAATTAATCTCTGCGAGACAAAATCAATCACAAAGTCATAAGACAGAAAACATTATGGAGAAAGTAAGAGAATCAAAATGGAGATGGACGGGGCATGTAGCAAGACTTCAGGACAATAGATGGACATATCGCTTAACAGAATGGCAACCAAGGAAGGGAAAGAGAAGAAGAGGAAGTCAAAAGAAAAGATGGAGAGATGAACTAGCATGGGAACGGCCACAAGGCCCAGGATAAGGGGGAAGGGACACGGGGGAAGTAGCGAAGTAGGGTACAGCGTAACCAGAGAAGGATGTTTCGGTTCTGAGTCAGAGGTGCTGTGTAATGTGGGGAACCACCAACCAAATCTGATTATAACCCCTTCCAAACTCATTCCGTACCAAGCACAATTAGTTTCAGGCTTGACGCATGAATCATGTTTTCCCTGTAGACTGTACTATTAAAGCTAAATGTAACATAAATTATTCAACATTCAGGCAGTGACTGCATTTTTTAAATAACTCATTTCTACTGTAAGATTTATTTGTAATTATGAATTCACACATTTGTGTCGTTTAAGATATTCCCCAGGAACATTGTAAATTGGCAACAGCTAGGACTAAATACCAAAACAAGAAACATATTGTAGTCAAACTTGTCATAATATACATACATGTACAAGCAAGAATGATAGATTGTATGCATCAACTAGTACTGAACGACTTAATGTGGTGATGCATCAAGCCAATCACAAACCATGAACTTTATAAAGGCAACATTGCCGCTTCTCCTCCGCACTATTTCTTCTCATCTCTATGTTTACACACTACGAGAGGAAACGGCCGTCTGCGCATTGACATTTACAAAAATATGCAGGGATCGGATCCAGGGACAAGAAAAAGAATTTACAAAATGCTCACTTTTTTACAAAAGAAAAAGAAAATGGTAAAAATTTGTTTTTTTTAAATGCTGCAAGAAATTGAAGTTTATGCACAGGAAATCAATATGCAAATATTTAATGCTGCCTGAATGAGCGATGGGTTTTTCCTGTCTAGGCTGACACTATGTAAACTCACCAGTGGCAGTAAGGCACATCGGCCCTCATCCCCCAGCAATAACTTGACAAAAACAATACAAAACATAAGGGGACAATCTCTCACGTGCCCCCCCCCCCCCCCAATAACTTGTCAAAAACAGTACGAAACATAAGGGGACAATCTCTCACGTGCCCCCCCCCCAATAACTTGTCAAAAACAGTACGAAACATAAGGGGACAATCTCTCACATGCCCCCCCCCCCCACCCAATAACTTGTCAAAAAACAGTAAAAAACATAAGGGGACAATCTCTCACATGCCCCCCCCCCCCCCAATAACTTGTCAAAAACAGTACAAAACATTTACAATCTGTGTAAAAACAAGGAAATACATTTAGTGTGCCGCTCTAATCAGTCCAACATTTTCTTTGCTCACTTTTAATCTCTAATCAGTCCAACCATACTAAACCACTGAAACTCACCCTAGGAGGTTTATAGAGGTCTACAAACAGCACTTGACATGGCTACCGAAGGTGGCAGGCATGGGGGCACGTCAGGGGGAAAACAAAATAAATATTTTTTGTTAGGGGGGGGGGGGGGCTACTTTTCAAACCTGCCTGCATGAATATAACACTCTAATATTTGTTTTGCATTGAACTCTATGCAAATTTACGGGGGCTATTTTATGATTTCCCGGGGCTCTTTTTGGTATTTCGGGGCGTATTTGCCCTGAGCGGCTGAGCCCCCATGTATTTTGTTCAGTGGGGCACATGCCCCTCCAATAATATGGAGGGAAAAAATGATAGAAAAACATAAGACTAAGCAGAAACAGAAAATATACAAAGAGTTCCCCCCCCCCCCCCCCCTCCTCTCTCTCTAAGAATTGTGCACATAATTTACCATTTTTGTTAGGGGTTCCCCCAAAGTGTTCTTTATCTTTAACATACGGTCAGTACACACTGCACACACATCAATGACCGATGTTGCCAATCAAATGCACAACCACTAACCAAAAAGATCAGAAGCAACAAAGACCCCGTTTAACCATTAACATACCGTCTTCTAGATTCAGATGGCCAATGTTGCCAATTTGAAGTGACAGGCGCACAATAGAAAACACTTTGAGTGACGAATCAAAGCTAAGTATTCCTCCGCCCTAGAGGCTAGTAGCAGACAAGCATGGGATGAGGACTTGAAAACTGGCCCAGTCCAATTGTACCTGGTCTGTAGACATATTACCATACTATTGTGGGTGGCAGGCTAAGCATCTATAGACAATGCATGGGTGGCAAATATCATATTAAGCGCCTAATATCATACCGTATTAAGCGCCTAATAAATGTTGTAAATTATATACCTGCCAACACATGTGGATTGTAGATGTACTCTGTGGTAATACAAGGTGAAAAACAGACTTTTTAAAAATATGATGGCTAATGTAGCTAATGTAAAGTGACAGGCGCATATATTATTGGGGGGGGGCACATATGATACCACCCGTGCCCCCCCCCCCCCCCCCATAGATACGAAAATGAATTGAAATGGGTATAGCAGAGCATGTACACTATTTGCTTGTGGCCATGTCAGACAAGTTATTCCAACAAACATTTTCACAAAGTTCTAGTGGCCCCAAACAAAGAAAAACAAACAATTCTGCTATATATTTGGCTGCTCATTCAGGCCAATGGAACATAGCATCAATGAATTATGGTGGCCTGAATCTATTGTTTAGAGGCCCTTTTAGATTCTAGTTTCGAGCATTGCATAGTTATAAGAAAGATGGAACTAGGGCTGGTCCTGGGTCATGGTCGAGCTCTCGCCCCCTGTACTGGAATTCCCCTGGATTGACAGCTCACAGTCACTGTTACCATTTCCTAATGCCCTAAATCCACGCATGTCAGTTACTCCACATGTTCGGTGTTATAGTCTTTCAAGTAATTATGCGGTTAAAATGGTAAATTGTTTTGTATTATTAATGATATATGAGTTGCGGGGGACAATTTAATCTAAAATGGAGTATTTTGAGAGATGATTGAGATGGGGGGGGGGGGGGGGGGGGCATGGGCGTAAATCTGTCATTGATACCTATTCATCAGGGGGGGGGGGATGATCTATTCATTCCCCCCCTGATGAATAGGTATTACGTAAGTATCTACGCTCATGGGGGGGGGGGGGGGGGGTTGCATGTATCCAAAGAATTGATCATGATGGTGGTATGCCTTGGTCAACTGAAAAACCAAGGGCTTGGGAACTGGGGAGTATAGGGCAAAAATAATGTAACAATCTTCCTCGAGAAGAAAATAGAGCTCTACATACATGCATGAACCCTGAAAATGGCAATTCAGCTATGAATTAGTAAGAGTTTCTTTATAGTTTACAGCTAGGGAATTTATATGTAAAAACATTATGAAAAAAAAAAATGTAGCTCAATGCAAAATACTGCTGAAAACTGCCTCGATATAAAATATCACCTGTGTAATAAAATGAGATCCAAGCAGAATCTTCTTTAGAAGCGAACTCTGAAGAAGATTATATTATGATTGAAAATTCACCTGTACACAATAACAGTGAAATAATTACACGGCCAAAAATGACAAAAAGAGCCCCAAAAATTCATAAAAGAGCCCCTGTATGCAAAACAAATTGTTGAGTGTTATATTCTCTTGCAGGCAAGCTTGAAATGTAGCCCCCGAAAAATAAATATTTCAGCCTGGATGGGAGACTACAAAGAAGCAATGGGAGAAGTACAGTAGGGAATGACAGACACAAACAAGCAACAGCTGGGTGAAATGAAGTACATGTAGGTCTGAATTGAATTTCATGACCAATGCTCATTTAAATGCCTTGCCATGAACCTAGAGGAAATAAATGGGCCGCTTCCATCATACAAGCTCTCATTTAATTAATTTAGAATCAATTAAAATCACACCTCTCTACGCTTGATCCGCACTTCCTGTTGGTGTAATTGTTGTTATTGTCAAAATTGTCATTGTCGAACTTGGTCATGTTGTTATATTATTGCTGAACAGTGTTGCTATTGATTTTGTTTTAGTGCATTACATTGAATTTCATCCAAAATGTTATGAAATTGATGAGTGCTTTTCTAGTCAGAGATATTTAGTATGTTGCTGACATTATTATTGTTGACAACATGGTGTAAATCATTAATCTTAGAAATTTATCATAAATTCTTGACCATTGCTTATAAATATTATCTCAGTCACATTTTGTCAAAATTAAATCAAAGTCATACTCTTTGAATGTTCATCGTTTTTTTACAGCGTCTTTTCTCATATTGGTTTAATTAGAACACACTGTAATATTCTGTATTCATGTCATCAACAAATCCAAAATTACTTTGCAAAAAGCTTTTATTTTCATGATTGGTACAAAATGGTTTAATCTGCCAGATGGTGGATTTATAAATCTATAATTTGTATTAAGAAGAAAAAAACAAACAGGTGAAATCTGTTTGACAGGTGTACACGCCACATCACTACATTTAACAAGAGGAAATCCGTTATTTATGACATGTGGTTAACACATTGCAATTATTAAATGATGCTCGGTTAAAGTGATAGGTGCCAGTATTGCCCAGAAAAAGATTACTGGAACTGTTTTCTATAATTATTAAATTTTCTGGACTACATGTAGTACCATATAATACAAAATGCACTCCTAAAATGTAGGGATTTTGATGATACAATATATTGAAGTAATTCCTAATATTTTTTAGATGAGTCTAGTGAAATGTGATTCAGTAAATTGTAATAGATATTGATATCTATTCCCAAACATTTTGTGACTTTTCTTTAAAAAAAGATTCAATACAAAACATTTATAACAAAATTATCTCAAACGAATCTTAGAAAAAGAGAAAGCAATCAACAGGTGAAATCTCACTAAGGAAATGCACATCAAATGCAGTTAGCCTATAGATCAGTTGACATATGGTCAACATATTAAGTTAACAGTTAATTAATTGGTGCGGTTGCAATGATAGGGGCCAGCCCTATGACGTTCATTAATGACCTTTAATGTGTAAAACAATGCCAGCAATAGAACGAGTGTACATAAACTAGTTGCTTGGTAAATGGCTATATATACAGTGGTAAGCCTATATATTTACATGTTTTATACCCCATCAATATGCTTCAGACTCTGTTCAAATTGTTGCCCCAAAAATAATCCCAATTTAATTCCCAAAGTATATTTTGAGAGGATGTTTCAAAACATGTTTTACTAAACTGAGTATCAGGACATTTAGTCAACTTATTAAGACTGCGTGGTCTGGGATTATATATTGTGCAAATAAACATGTAATATTTTAAAGTGATAGAAACAAAACAAAATAGTAAAATGTCAGTTTTTATATCCCTTTCGTATCTGATTTTCCCAGGATGACAAAAAATAAAACAATTGCTAAATCAAACCTCTTCCATAATTTAGCAGTTTTGATCAATAGCTGAGATGAGATTACACAGTTCCCAATAGGATGACCAGGCCCCATATTAACGAATCCCCGCTAGCTTAGTTCCTTGCTAAGTGTATTTTTGATGTGCAGTTTATTGAGCAAGAAATTACAGCTTTCCTAGTCCCCAACTAGGGTCAACTGGGTAAGCTTCAGAGGCTCAGGACCTCAGGTACCCACAAAGTTAACCTTTGTTAGTAACTAAACGATCTTGCGTATCATTCTTAGCCACGTCATCCAAAATAGACTTAGCGAGGAACTAAGCTAGCAGGCTTTCATGACTATGGGCCCTGACTACTAGCAAAAACCTTTTGAGAAAAGGTCTGTGTGAAGCCCCCTGTTCTAGAGTCTTACTGGGAAAGGTCACAGCTGAGTCATAAGTAAGACAATTAATGTGCTCATGAGACAATGAAACACGTTTCCATACATGAATAATACAAATAAAAAAACGTCTTTTTGGCATGCTCATGTGCACAGAAATAGAGCTCAGCAGAAGGAAACTAAACTTTCCCGCCTTTATCTTGATGCAGCCAGTTACATACATTAGCTTAAAGGGACTTAGTAACATTGTCCAAATCCTCAAAATAAAATTTGAATTCTAGCGGTTCCCTCATACCTTGTTGTATTCGTATTAACAATAAAATCATGGGACAGGTTTTGTTTTTTCAAATTTCCCTTTCGTTACAAAGATATGTACGATCGAAGTATTCAGATAAGAAAAACTCCGGGCGAGTTTTTCATCCCTGTACAAAGTGAATGCAGTGAGTTAGTGAATATCACCCAATATCACTTTGCATTTTCGCTCATTACTTGGCCATGCAATGTCCATTTGACTTGAAATTTTCACACAATACCCTGTGGACATATGAGATAACAGCACTATACATTGCATCAACCATTCATCACTTTTTGCACATGTCAACAAAGTTACTAGATCCCTTTAATTCTGAATGCATCTAATGTCAATTTGCTTTACAGTACAAAGTTACAAACACTACTCTAATCACAGGTACACAGGCATTCAGGCAAGGTGTTGTTTTTTATCAGCATTGATCATCATTCTAAAATATTAATGGATAAATTTCATCCATTCTAATTATCATCAATGTCTATCTAACTTATTTCTTAAAGGACCTAAAGAATACAACGTACTTTGACACTTATTCCATAGTTGATGACTTGAAACATAGGTCTGCCGAAAAAAAAATCCATGAAAATAAACACAGTAGTGATTTAAGACTAGTATTCTGATGCCAAATCTCACTTAGCAGCCAGTTTACGCCCCACCCACATTTAGGGTCCGGAATCGGCAGCGTGATCGACATGTGATTGACAATTCATTGGCTTACGTCATGACGCGTCATCTACAGAATTTAGTCCGTTCTTTAGATGACGTCACATTTTGTCGATTTAAAAGGGGCGTTCCCAGGACAATTAGATATTTACTAATTACCCCAAAATTGATTGATTTCATGAGAAATGACGGCCAAATTATTTTTCTTCGGGAAAAATTACATATATAGAGAGCCGAATTGTGAAAATTAGGCCATCTAGACGCTGTAGTTCCTTAAAAATTTATAATCCATAAGAAAATGGAGCCACATATATGTTCCATTATATAAAGGAACCGAAACTCCCTACATGCCATATCCCCTATCTACCAGAGGGAGAGGGGTGGGGGTTTGACCAGAGAGAGGAGGGTGGGGGTGTGACATCTGATGCAAGAGGTAAAAATCCTCTTCTTATTTCTTCATATTTCTATGTGATTGTAATGTGGATTATTTAAATGACTTTTATGGAAATTCCACATTCATTTTTCTAATATTGAATTTTCATAAACTCAGAATCTAGGATCCCTCAACCTATACCCTTTTCAAAGTGGTTCTATCGGTGTCACACATCAAAACCCTGTGCATGGAACTCTCCAGAAATGTGTAATCCAGTCATGTATAATGTACATGTATACCAGGAAAAAGATTAATATTTATTATTATTTCTAGAGAGTAATAATACATGGGGGCTACCTTCCAAGCTAACCTGTTTTGCATTGAACTCTATATATGCAAATTTTCAGGGGGGTCTTTTCCGACTTTCGGGGGCTCTTTTTGGTCATTTCGGGGGCAAATTCGCCCCAAGCCCCCGTGTATTATTACTCTCGAGAAATGTGCAATCCAGTCACGTATGCAAACATGAACAGACATTCAGATTGTCAGAGATCATCTCTGTCAGGTCTGTCACACCTAATGTGATAGAAACAAAGGAAGGGCCAAATTAAAAACTTCCTTTCATTCAATCATTTTCACTGGACCACACAGAACACCTAGCCTGCTGTAGCTGTGAACAGCTATGTTAATGTGATTCCTCTTGAAAGACCCGTAAACCAGGGTGACTTTGGCCGCCGGGGTGACTTTGGCCACTTTTTTAGATGAATGTATTACCATCAAGCGGTCAAGCCTCATTTTTTTAGAACAGATTTATTATTGTTATAAATATATTCTTATAGGGTAATGTATAGAATCAGATATTAGTTATAAAGAGTGAAAAGTGATGAAAATATAGCCTTCTCAAAAAGTGGCTAAAGCGATCACCCCAGTTTACGGTACATGCACATATTTCAAGTGTCATGCACAGACATTTAATTTCCCAAATTCATGTTCAAATACTGACAATTTACTTACCCTTTTTTAGTTTTTTGTTAATGATAATGTATCTTTTTGGATTGCGAAGCAATAAGTTAAGAATTTAAAATCATGTTATTTTTTTGTAATGTATAGTAAGTCTGGATTTTAGTTTAGTCCATTTTTGTTAAATTCACATTATAAAGTATGAAGAATTTTATTCAATGACAAATGTTGAAACATGATATTTAGGATGAATACAATTCATCTGAATATTGAATAACGTTCATTCAGGTACTATTGCAATTTTATAATGAATAATGAGAACTTCTTTATTTTACGGTTTCCCCATAGCAGTTGCTTTCTTTTGATTTTTCTTTCTCAATAGATATTTGTATAATGAGTGTAGACATTCCACAGAAAAAGATGTTGATACAATTAAGAATAATGGTTTAAAGGGTACCACCACGCAAAAATAATAATCTTATTATAGAAAGGTAACATCTTTAGTATTTCATTCCATCAACAAGTTCACAAAAATATGTTTTCAGAAAAAAAATATTGGAAAACGCATCACCATTCTGAAGCATGCGTTCATGCGGTCTGAATTGCGAAGAATAATGCGTGCGGAGCGAACGTATCGCCGGGGTTTCTATTGCCTACAAGCGTACGCGTGAATAGCACTGGCACACTCGCAAATGTTTGGCCCGTATAGAACCAGGAAATAGTAGTGGTTCCGTAAGTGGTGGAAATTAATTGCTTTGTTTATGAATTACATAACAAGTTGCAAAATGTTGGGTATCTATTTGATATCACAACACGATACCAAAACAAGTAATAATGTGTTGTTCTTTGCCTGGTGGTCCCCTTTAAAGTAAGCCATTTGTGTTAAATTCTCTTCTTCTTAGTATTTAGTGGATACTTTGTAGACCCATTTGTTGGTACTCGCAAAGCATTCAGTGGAGCATTACGACTTGCAGAGAAAAATCTCAACATTGTTCTGAACGACACAAAAGAGAGTTTATCCTGCTGGGATTATCAACAAAAGCAGCTTACTTTTAAAGTGACAGCTGACCAGGATATTACGAAGTTATTCACATACACTGACAGTTTAACTCCTAACGTGCCAAGCTCGCATTTTTGCGAGTTACAATACATGCCATAGAGCATTCAAATCTCTAGCACTTTAAGAGCTAATAAAACTTAGCAACATTACATTATCATAAATTCATGAATTCTATATTGCAAATATTCTTTTCATTTGAAATGGAGTTATAGAAGAATAACTAGACAAACATTAGTATATAAATGAGGTATAAACTTTTGTAATGGATGCATCCTGTGACACAAATCATAAACCTTTGCTCAAAATTGCCCAGAGCCCCCCCCCCCCCCCCCCCTCCACATCTTATACCTGCTCCCTATTTTACTTTCCCTCTCCTCCTCTTCCTCCTCCTCCCCTCCACATCTTTTACCTCCCTCCCTCTTTTTTGTTCAATTTTATGGGGGGGGGGGGGGGGGTGCAAAAGGAACTCTTACCCTCCTATGCCCTCCTCTAGCTCCTCCACTCCACATCTTCAACCTCCATCTCAGCATCTCATATATCCCAATCCCACACATTTATCTTCATCCATACTCCTACTTTCACCCCATCACATCCTCTATTATTTCATATGAATAGACTATAAACATAATGTATACCTTTCTCCAAACGGATTAATTATACATCAGCCAATCAATCCATTATTCATGCACCCATTAAATAAACGTCTTTTCAAAATCACTGTCTGAGCTGCGCCTGTGAATGTTTATATACTCAGAATAGCTCAAATAGGCGCTAATACTTCAACATCCTCTAGCGTACGGGAACCAAGGAGATCGCAACGCGGGAACAGCCGCACGGGCAGCGACCACTGTACCGCTGATGCGCGCCAACTTTTAATTTCTAAATCTACGGCACGGATTTGGGGAAATATAACAATTTAATTCATCAAGAAATGGTTCAATCTTGAAATGGAGGGAATATGTGGCTTACCTTCGGTCATCTTTAACAGGTAGATCGCACCAAGATGCCTGAAACGAACGATTTAAATCCAGATATGAATCCAAGAATGTCCACAGTACAGTTACAGCGACCACGCACTATGTCTATGTTTACATTCATTCGCACCTGTTAGCTAGGATGGCAGCGTGCCTCATGCAATGCTTTTACGCGCAAACACAAATTGATGCGTGAATGTGTACGTGTGAATTGTACGTGTACATGAAATGTGTCGATGATGAAGCTGATGATGGTGATGATTGTGATGATGGTGATGATGGTGGTGATGATGGTGATGATGGTGATGATGGTGGTGATGATGATGATGATGATGGTGATGATGGTGATGATGGTGATGATGGTGGTGATGATGATGATGATGATGATGATGATGATGATGATGATGATGATGATGATGATGGATGATGATGATGATGATAATGATGATGATGATGATAATGATGGTGGTGGTGGTGGTGGTGGTGGTCACTGGCGTAAATCTGTCCGGAAAACACAATGCATTGGGGGGTCGAGCAATTGTTCACAAACGGTTTGTGAACAATTGCTCGACCCCCCAATGCATTGTGCTTTCCGAACAGATTTACGCCAGTGGTGGTGGTGGTGGTGGTGGTGGTGGTGGTGGTGGTGGTGGTGGTGATGATGATCATGATCATGATGATAATGATGATGATAATGATGATGGTGATGATGATGATGGTTATGATGATGGTGGTGATGATGATGATGATGATGATGATTCGATGATGGTGATGATTTGATGATGGTGATGATGATGATTATGATGATGATAAGAAAGATAATGATGCTGGTAATATTAATGAAGAGTATTAATTATACAACAGTGGTGAGGATGATGATGAGTATGTGTATCCATACAGTTGTAAGGTAAAAAGGATGAGGAGGATGAGAAGGGAGGAGGAGGAGGAGGAGGAGGAGGGGAGGAGGAGGAGGAGGGGAGGAGGAGGAGGAGGAGGAGGAGTAGGCGACGAGGAGGAGGTAGAGGAGGAAGAGGGGAGGAGGAGTAAGAGGGGAGTAGGAGAGGAGGAGGATGAGGAGGAGGAAAGGATTAGGAGAATACAGGTGATGATGGTTGTAATTGTGATAACAATGCGGATAATGAGGAGGAGGCATGGAAGAGAAAGTTAAGGAAGAAGAGAACGGGAGGAGAAGAGAAGAGTTAGGAGGAGGATAAAGATTGTGGTAATGATGATGATGATGAGGCCCGGAGGAGAATGAAGACTAGGGGGGAGAGAGAGGAGGGGAAGAAGGAGGAAAGGGTTATTAGAATACATTATGATAATGGGGGTAATGGTGATGACAATGATGAGGAGGAGGAGGCATAGTGGAGGAAAACGAAGAGGAAAATGGTCAGTATAGGGGAAGGGGATAATGATGATAACAATGAGGATACTGATGCATGGAGGAGGAGGAAGAAGACTGGGAGGAGGAAGAGGAGGAGGAGGAGGAGAAGGAGAAGAAGGATGCTGCTGCTGCTGATGATAATGATGGTGGAAATAATGATAACAACAAGTATCTCATGATGGTGAGGAGAATGTGGATCAAGGAGGATGTTGATGATGGTGATTCCTAAGCCTTACTGCAACTATCCCACCCACTATAATTGATATCGATGATACCCACCCAGAGCTAGAGTAGTCGGGAAATGTAGTGAACATGTTGAAAGAGGGCGGTATACCTGTTCTCCACACGGATCGCGTTGATCAATTTGAATCAATACGCCCTGATTCTCACATGGCCAGGTTCGTTGAAACTTGAAAGGATAAAGTTGTTGATAATATTAATAAAGCAAGAGAGCGCATCATACAACTCTATGGTTGCAAGTATTGTCATTAATCCACCGCGCAATGTACCTTGACAAGATGACGTAATAGTTTGTGAATAAAAAATAAAAACAAATTAAAAACAGTATTCTTGTAATATCTCTTGGGTTTTGTTGACATTCAATGAGAGCTATTTCATTTTCTACAATATAAGGAAACTAGGTAGAAATTAGGTGCCTGTTTGTTTGTTTGTATGTTTTTTGTGTTTGTTTGTTTGCCTGCTTGCTTGTGGAAAGTATTTCAAGTTCAGCCCAGCAGATCCACTGTAAGTAATTTGGTTGGTTGGGTTGAGTTTTTGGTTCCTTGGTTCAAACCCGGACCGATTATTAGTGCGAAGAGCATTGAGAGCTCTAGAGATGCAATCGAATGTAAAATTGCGATATATAGATTGCAAGTCAGAAAAGTATGACTAAATCTGATTGGTAGTTCAATTGTGCATATTTCTGACTTGCAATTAAATTGCAATCGATTTCAACTCTTTCTGCAATGGGGCCTTCTACCACACCTAATGCGTATCTGTAGAAATGTTTTCATGTGGAATATCGCCCTCTTCCAGGAGAAAGTGCAAGCTGTACAACAACCAAACTTCGACCTAGAAAAGGTTCGCTTTTTTTTTAAATCAATAATCTCCGGGTTTAATTTTTACAATCTTGTTCTGATGTCTTTGACAAAAAGAAAAATACGAAATCGGCTATCAGATCCCTTGCCTACGGGAACCGAGGCTATGTACATGTACAAAGTTTATGGGGATTTCAGAATCTCGAAGGGAACAGGTTCGATGAAAAAAAATCAAAACAACATGTAATTTGGTTGGAGCCAAATTTATTTAATGAAAGTTTCTTTTAATTTGAGACACAATTGTGACGTTTCCTGCAAACTCCTTTTTTTCTTTCTTTTTTGGGTGGGGGGGGGGACTTTTTATAACTTTTACCCTCATCTAGATGCTGAACAGGCGTTGATGAGTATTACCATATAAATAAACTAGAAGAACTAGAAGAAGAAACCGAAGGAGAAGAAGAAGAAAATCATCAACAGCAACAAGAACAGCAGACACAGGGTAAGACGGGCGGGGAAGATGCCCCAAACAGGCCAGAGGGATGAAGGAGGAGGGGGGGGGGGGGGGGGGGGAGATGGGTGCTGCCGTTCGTTACAGCTGGATGAAAACAATCCATTATCACGACTATTGACTGCCCGGTACCCACCCAACCCAACCCTCACCCCATACACACACACTCACGTCGCCTAGTGACGCTATCCTGGCTATATGTAGTATATTAATTAGTTGCAGTTGCCAACCCGGACTGATAAAAGGTGTGTTCTATTATTTGCTTACAATCAATAAACTCCGCTTGTTCATATCGCCCTGATGCCAAAGTGAGCTTTATCATCAGATATAGAAGGAAGACTATTTAAAAAAAAAAAAACATCGACCCTCGCCCATCCGCCTCTCTCTTGTGTTAGAATAATTGATTAAGGGCCCATTTGGGCCTGAGGGGGTGTATGTTATTGTTGTAGACAGTTGTTTTTCAATCGATATGTAGTCCAATTGTCACTTCGGATCCGGATTGGTCTAGCTATTACAAACAAAAAGAAGAAAAGAGCGGTTGTACGTTGTTGTTGTTTTGTAATGTTGGCGTTCGTTCAAAATGAATATAGCGGCCCTCATTATCCCGCTCTAGATCAGGGGCGGTGCGTGGCTTTCAAATGCGATGGGGAGGGTGGGGGAGGGGGGGGGGGGGTGCAATCAGAGGGGAAGACCTTGTGGTTGTTTCATTCAGTTTTAACGTTGTACTTTAACTCTAAACGTTCGACTTGAAATCATGCAAAGCAATAGGTTGTTGTATAAAAATGAAAAAAATCGGACATAATACAATCTAGTTATTCTATTATCAATGAGATTAAAGGGATTTAGTTACATTTTCAAAATCCATACAACTCTAGCAGTTCTGACATACATCATTGTATTCGTAATACCAATACAAGCACGGAACATGATACAGTTTTCCGAATTTCAGATTGTTTTTATTGAAGTTTTCGGATTTTACATTCTCCATTGGATAACTGTCTACAATGTCAGTGTAATGAGTTAGCTAATATCGCTTTGCGTTTTTGCTCATGAATTATACTCGGCCATGTAACATCCATTTAACAATTAACATGGCATTTTCACACATCACTTGGTGGACACATATATTACAGAAACACCCCTTGTTCGTGGGAGATGATTTTGGCCGATCTTATAACAATACATGATTATGGCTACAAATATTTATTAAAAAAACAATATGTTTGGTGTTGAAGATTATCATATTTAATTTTTTTTAAATGACAAGATGTTGCCGATTCCTTTTGTCGAATTTATTTGTCTGGAAGCATGATTTTTAGGGGTGGGGGTAAGTAGGGGGCACTGACATTTTGTGGAGGACACATGCCCCCAAGGCCCCTCGTTGCTACGCCTCTATGGGGAGATGGAAAGGGGGCGAATACCCCATGGCTCCTGTCGCCACCTCAGTCTGTTCCGTATCATCCGCCTATACAGGGTGGCCCAGAAATAACGGAACGGGGTGCTTGCTATAATGAAGACACATGATGCCCGTCATAGCAACTAGTAACGTTCAATGCGTGCGCCATTGTTAGTACCCCTTCTTCTCTATACACAGCTGAACGCACACTCACAATGGCGCACGGTTGACCGTTACTCGATGCAGTATGGCGGGCATCATGAGTCTTTAGTATGGCAAGTACCCCGTTCCGTTATTTCTGGGCCACCCTGTATACGTGCTATTATGAAATTGCCCCCCAGGCTAAAAAAAGGTAAACGATCGATATTTCGAATCAATGTAGTCTGATTGTTCAGCGCAATTGAAAAGGCAATATCTCTATCAAATAGATGTAGATGACGGCCCTTTTGTTATCTTAAATAGATTATCCCGCGAGGAATCTCGGGAGGGGGCATAGAGGTATAATGGGTATAGGGGTAGAACATCGACCGACCTTCCCCTTTTAGCTATTAGAGGCTTTTAGCGTGTTAAGCCCGGCGCCGACAGAGCCGACTCGACCCGATCCGACTGGTTTTCAGTCAGACTAGAGTCAGTTTCGCTCAGTCGGAGCCGATCCAACATGTTGACTCGGCCCCGAATCAGACTGAAATACAGTCGGATCGGGTCGAGTCGGCTCTGTGTGCGCCGGGCATTAGTCTTATAACCCAAAGGTCCCCGGTTCGATTCCGACTTTGCCGTTTTATAGTACAATCATTTTTGTATTTGCTATTTCAACAACAGGGTTGTTTAAAATTTATTCTGAACAACGGTTGTAGAACAAATTAAAACAACAGTTGTGTAAACTTTAAACAAACGGGGTTGTTGAATGTTTTCAACAAGAGTTGGATGGTTCATAATGTTAAACAGCGGTTGTAGAAAATTTTCAACATTTTTGTTGAATTTGTTTACACAGCGTTTTAACGTTTTAACATCATTAAAAAAGAACCGTTAAAACTCAAAAGGGCGCTTTCTAAAAACTCATTGGTTTCAACCATTTTAAATAAAATATTGTGCATGTGATGTTTTGTTGAAATAGTAATTAGACAGAGAGATAATCAACAACTATTTAAACATCTCTTTTGTAATTTTTGGAAAAGAGGAAGCATTTAAAGACAAAATTTAACGGCTGGTTCAAAATTATCAAATATTTGAGGGGCCCCACAATTATTATTATAAATGGTTATGTTTATGGATATTTCAGCCGTCTCTGAACCGATTTTGATCAAATAAGTTTATTATGTCATTGAAATCGTGTGCTCTTTCGAATTTGACACTCAGTTTTTCATTATCTTACAAAAAATTATTTTGTGTAGCGCCCTCTATACCAAAACTCAACTATCCCTTTAATGATATCATGGAACCCTTAAGCCCTCTGCAGACGTACAAAGCCGACTCGACCTGATTTGTCTGGTTTTCATTCCGATCGGCTCAGTTTTCAGTGCCTCGCGACACACATTTTGCCAGTCGAGAGACAGTCGGATGCCAGGTGGGGCCAATTCAACACGATGAATCGGCTCCGACCGACCGGGCCCAACTCTAGGCTGATTGAAACTAGTTAGATCGGGTCGAGTCAGCTCTGTCTGCAAAGGGCTTTACACATGCACCGAGCATTCAGATCTACACAACTATTGTATTACACACTATTTTCTATCAACCTTTGTCAGTTTTTGCATTTGGTAACATAGTTTTTTTTTTTTTTTGTAATAGTATTTTATTTTCTCTCAAACAAATTTACAACGTAAATTTACAATACAAATCATTCATATAAGTACAACAAACTAATTGTGTACAGCATTACATATACATATACAATCTGTTCTTATACATATAATGATAATCATAGTGTTTGAGAAAAAAAGAGATCTATAGTAAAACAGAGAAACAATAGCGAACTAACAGAAGAAAGATAAAAAGAAAAAGAAAAAAAAAAGGGGGGGGGGGGGGAGGCGGTAGTAAGAACTCTGTACATGGTGTCTCTGTGTCATACCCTAGTCAGAGAGTGTGTTCCATTTTCTATAATGAATTTGCAATGTTCCTCTCTGTTCAGCTATCTTTCTTTCTTCCTCTTTATTTTTCAATAATGTATCTTTAATATCTTTTATAGTTGGAGGATAATCTTTCGTTCTACTATTAACAAATATCATACTTTTTATCAACAATATAACATGATTTAATAATTGATCTTTTCCTACATTACTAACCTTGATTCCTACATGGACCCCTTTCCAATCTATATTTATTAATTCTTCTAAATCAAACTCGTTACCGCAGTCTACCCAGATCATTCTTACTTTTTCACAAAAGTAAAACAAATGTTCATATGTTTCCTGCATTTTATGACAAAAAGAGCATAAATTACTATCCCCCATATGAAAAGTAAACATGTGTTTCTTTGTATAAATAAGATTGTATAGTAATTTAAATTGAAATTCCCTTAGTGAACTATTAAGCGTGGATTTTCGGGAGCGTACAAAAATATTTTCATTATCTTTTCCAAAGACATTATATAAGTGTTCTATGTTGCGAACTGCAAAAGACTTCTCTAATCTTAAATTTAACAAATGATCATATATATATTTTGAAGTTATATCACACAATGAATAATCTTTTCCACTCAATCGAAACTCCAAATTCAGTGCAGTATCTTCCATCACATTATAATCTCTACTTAACAATTGTTTCCATATAAATGGTATATTTTCAAAAATCTGTTTCACTATGTCAATTTCTGACCTATCTAATCCTAGTCTCATAAATTCCTTGACAGATTTTATTCTTCCTTTGCTATCGACTATATGATGTATTTTATAAACATTTTTCAAAAATAATGTTTCATTATAATAAATTTGTCCATTAATTCGAATATATCTATTATTAAAAACAATTTGATTCCTGCTTCCAGTTTCTTTTAACAAAAAATCTTTTGAACCTATCCAAGCTTCTAACATTTCCCTGTAAAAACCCGGAAGTGACAAATTCAATAAATCAAATGAAACATTACAAAAGAAAACCAACAAACCTCCTGCTTGTCTAGTCAAGAATTTAAAAACTCTTTTCCATCCCATCATTGATTCCCCCTCAAAAAGTCTCTTAATCCACATTATTCTCTGTGTCCGAATAAATAATTGAAAATCAATCATTTTTAGACCCCCTTTTTCGTAATTCAAAAAAGTAACTTCCCGTTTAATTTTATCTTTTCCATGCCACAAAAAATCAAATGTTAATCTATTCAAATCTTCTATTACACCTTGCGGAATTGGAGTGAGTGAAGATACAAATATTAATTTAGAAATCACAAACGTCTTTATCAATTGAATTTTTCCCATCAGGGTCAAGTCCCGCTGTTTCCACCATATTAATAAATGTTTAATTTTACTTAAAATTTCTTTATAATTCATTCTTTCTCGAACTTCAGGGTCCATAGAAAAATATACACCTAATATTTTAATCATCCCAACTTTTGTACCAAAAGGAGTTACAATTTCTTTTCCATGAAGAGGGCCTAATAACAAAACATATGTTTTGTCTCGATTAATTTGTAATCCCGATATTATAGCAAAAGTTTCAAATTTTTCATTTAATTTTATCAACGAATCTTTATCTTTTACAAAAAGCGTCATATCGTCTGCGTATAATACTTGTTTAATATGTGCATTTCCCAAAATAAACCCTGAAATTTCATTGTCGGTCCTAATCGAGCGTGCTAAAGTTTCTATACATAATATAAATAAATAGGGTGATAAGGGGTCTCCCTGCCTTACCCCTTTCATAATATTAAAATAACCAGTCGATACATTGCCGTTAAATACACAACTCTGAGCGCCCTTGTAGAGTGTACGAACCCATTTACAAAATGAAGTCCCAAAACCAAACGTCTTTAACACATTTTGCAAAAAATCATGAGAAACAGTATCAAAAGCCTTTTTAAAGTCAATGGCTAATAAAAACCCTGGTATATTATTTGTTTTAGTATAGAAAATCATATCGTCTATCAATCTTATAGCCTCACCGATATTTCTCCCTTTTAAATATCCTACCTGATCTATACTAATAAGTTCCCCTAATACTTTTTAAATCCGAACAGACAATATCTTAGCTAAAATTTTGTAATCTACATTTAATAATGATATAGGCCTGTAATTTGTTATTTGTAAGGGGTCTTTATCTTCCTTTTGAATCAATATTATAATAGCTTGTTTTTGTGAAGAAGATAATTCTTCTTTAACAAATGCTTCATTTAAAGCCCTTACCACAATATCACCAATAACAGGCCAAAATAATTCATAAAACTCTACACTAAGACCATCGTTTCCGGGTGACTTATTACCTTTCATTTCTTTTAAAACCGCTATACATTCCCCTTGAGTTATATTACCTTCGCAAATTTCCTTTGATTCTAAACCTAATTTTGGCAAACCTTTAAAAAATAAACTTTCATTAAATAATTCTACATCAACAACAAATTTGGAATATAATCCAGCATAAAACCTTTGTATTTCCCGAATAATAATATCCATATCAAAACTTATTTTTCCTCCATCTACTAATAATTTACTTATAATTGTCTTCTTTTTATTTGCTTCCATTAGTTGCACAAAATATTTAGTATTTTGTTCCCCTCTCTCATAAAATGATGCTCGAGATCGAACTTTCAAACCCTCATTAATATATTCATAACATTTTTTTAACTCAATTCTTTTATTTTCCAACAAATCAACCTTTTCCTTTTCTACCTTTTCTATCAATTCTTTTTCAATTACACTTATATCATTTTCAAGATTTTGAACTTTTTCTTTCCTTTTTCTAGATTTTTCTTTAGAAAATTTCCTAATAAAATTGCTAATTTTCATTTTCAAAAAATCCCAATACACTCTTACATCTTTAATTTCTTTTTCATATATATTTCTTAATCTCCCTATTTCCACTTCCATCTGTCTAATAAATTCCCCATCTCCACATAAACTATTATTGAACTTCCAGTAACTACCTTTACCTTTAATTGAAAAATTAGGCAAATTATAAAATTGTAACTGAACAGCAAAATGATCTGGTGCAATTGATGGTATTATATTACATTTTAAGACAATTTGTTCTAAACTATATGAAATAAAAAAATAATCTAAACGACTTTGGACAAAGGGGTTAATTTGTTTAAACGTATATTGTTTTTTAAAACCATTTTTCCCCCGCCAAATATCTAATAAAGTCCATTTATCCTTATAATTATCAAAGTGTTTAAGAAATATCGACTGTACCTCTTTTTTATTACTTCCCAAATAATCTAAATCAACATTATAAATCATATTAAAATCCCCTCCCATAATTATTGGGTTACCATTACCATTTATTGTATCCAAACTGTTATCAATACTATTCAAAAACTCAATCTGCTCCATTGATTTCCCTCTTACTGGAAAATACGCATTTATTAATATTAATCTTAATCCCTGAATAATACAGTCTAAAATAATAAATCTCCCTGCATTATCATTGCGCACTTGAAGAACCTGGATATCTAATTTAGAATCTATCAATACCGCCACCCCTCTACTGTGATTTGTCCCACGGCTATAATAAATTGTTCCATCCCACAAAGAACCCCATACATCTTCAACATCATTAGTGCTGTAAGTCTCCTGCAAAAAAGCTACTTCTACTCGTTTATCTCGTAACCAAGATAAAATACCACCCCTTTTTGTTCTTTCCCTTATTCCCTTAACATTCAAGGATACAAAATTACAATTAAACGATATATTATCAAAGTCCGTCATTATATATCAATATCAATACATATAAACTTTATCATCATTTCTATTTAAATATGACCTGAGTAATGAGAAGGGGACACACACTTCTTTAGAGTAACCCTCATAATTCTGACTGTTACCACAAAAATATGAAAAAAGAGGAACTACCGCCATACCCCTTGGAAAAGAAATTAAAAAAGTTAAACAGTCACAAGAATAACAATACATAGAAGAAAAAAGAAGAACAAAACAAATAAATCGAATCGAACCACCAAGTGCGAAAAAAGAATAATAATAAACTACCGTCCGAATGAGCCGCCACCCATCCCCTTCACTACACAAAAATAAGAATAAACAATAGACAAAACACGTCACTACTGAATTTTGCCTTTCTTTAACATCCTTCAGTCTTGACCGAGATCAGACTGCACCAATCTATAGGGGCTTATAATAGGTAGCCAAACCCCAAATGCCTCGGGATTGCGAGGGTAATCACTGCATTTCCAGCTAGAAGGAACCCTTTCGTCAAGCACTGAACCCTTTTCTCCATCACTTCGCATTCATTATACTCCAAACAAAAGTATTTACCAATTCCATGTATTTCTTTTAAAATAACTCATACGAATCGCTTTTGTTTCAATACCCCCTTATATCGGAAGCCCAAAACACTATCTAAAAAGAAATCTACTTTTGCTTTTTTTTAAGCATTCTATTAAAACAAAAACCGGAAAGGAATCAAAAAGAAAAAAAACCCTCAATCCTGAATAACCAATAACAGACATGATGTCTCAACAAGTAGACAACCTTCTACGACTGTAAACAAAATTACATAATCAAGAGAGAAACCAAATACATTGTCTCATAAAAAAAAAAAAAAAAAAAAAAAAAAAAAAAAAAAAATAGTTACATGAAAGGTGATCGATTTAATAGGCCTATTGATCTGGTGTATCTATGTACATACATTTAGTATAAAGCATAACGAATAAATCGGGTCTTCTCGCTGACCTATATATAAGGAGGGCATGTAAAGCCCGGCGCAGACAGAGCCGACTCGACCCGATCCGACTGGTTTCAATCAGGCTAGAGTAGGTCCCGGTTGGTCGGAGCCGATTCATCGTGTTGAATCGGCCCCGACTGGCATCCGACTGTCTCTCGTCTGGCAAAATGTGTGTCGCGAGGCACTGAAAACTGAGCCAATCCGAGTGAAAACCAGTCGGATCGGGTCGAGTCGGCTCTGTCTGCAGAGGGCTTTAGGTTGGTCGAAGGATAATCTCTGTAAAGCTTGAATTTTAGGATGTATTACCTTGTAGCTTGATTAAAATACAGACCCAAGGTAATCAGATAAATACAGGCCTAATTGTATAGATTCACGTTATTGTGTACCATAGCAAATCATCGTTTCAATAGGATCTTATCCATTTTACATTTAGTGAGTGTCGGGGGAATGGGGGGGGGGGGGGGGGGGGGGGGTGCCAATCCAGGTCTATACAACAAACTCAAGAACAGTTTAAAAGACCCGTTTTTTTTGGGTAGATTTCACCACATACATGTGCATATCATTATTTGGGGAACAATTGCTCATTTACAGTCAGAGTATATACAGACAAAATCGGCTGTTTTCCGGCATATTAAATCGGCTTATTTTATTTCTAAAGAAAAGCTGCAGTTTGCAGCAGTGATTTTTCTTAATTTTCTTTATTTTTGTTGAAGAAAGGAAGATTGTTATTTCATTCGGGCAAAAGGCGCCCTTAGCTCCTTCGGAAAACAACATGATTTGCCCGCAAGCCCGTGAAATGTTCACAGATCTATAAAGTGTACATGCGTTTTTGTATTAAAAGGATTTAGTAACTTATGTGCAAAATGTGATGAATTGCTAATTTAGTTGATAAAAATGTAAATTGTTGTAATCTGAAATGTCCACTGGGTAATTTGTGAAAATGTTATATTGACGAAGTATAATGAGCGAAAATGCAAAGGGATATTCGCTGACTCCAATGTGACCTTGTACACAGTTATATAACTTTCCAGCGGAAAATTAACAATCCGAACAGTTCAATCATACATATCTTTTTAACGAAGGGGAGTTTCGAAAAAGAAAAAAAAACCTGTTCAAAGTTTCTATTATGAATACGAATAACAACAAGGTGTGAGAGAAACACATTGTAAGAGTTCTAAGTAAGATTCGTGGATTTGTACAAGGTTACTAAATCAAGTTAATGGATCATTTTAAAGGGATAGTTGAGTTTTGGTAAAGAGAGTACAGTTTTGGTCAAACAGAAATTTAGTAACCAAAACCTGCACCATTACATTACAAACTAATAGTTATAACTCCACATGATCAGAGGAATACAACATTACAAATGACTGAGTAAAAAGCCGGTTAAACCTCAAGAGGGCGCTTTCTAAACATTCTTCGGTTTAAACCATTTTAAATAAAATATTGTGCATGTGATGTTTTGTTGAAATAGTGATTAGATAGAGAGATAATCAACTATTTAAAAACCTCTTTTGTAAATTTTTGAAAAGAGGAAGCATTACAAATAATTATTACAAATGGTTATAATGTTTATGGATATTTCAGCCATTTCTGAACCGATTTTGATCAAATAAAGTTGATCCTGTCATTAAAATTGTATGCTTCTTCGAATTTGACACTCAGTTTTTCATTATCTCACAACAAAATTATTTTGTGTAGCGCACTCTAGACCAAAACTCAACTATCCCTTTAAAGGGATTTAGTGCAATTTTCCGAATCCACAAATCTTAATTCATGTAATTAGATAGAGGTTCTCTCATACCGTGTTGTATCCGTACATCAGTATAAGCATGGGACAGGTTTCGTTTTTGTTTAATTAATTTTATTTCCCTTTCGTTAAAGAGATATTTACGATTGAAGCGTTTGGTTATTAAACTATCCACTGGATAGTCATAACCGTGTACAAAGACAGTGCAATGAGTTAATGAATATCACTTTGCATTATGTAATAATGTAATAATATTGTCAACATTCTCAAATAGTTTCGTACATGTCAAACAAGTTACTAGATCCCTGTTAGAGTTTCTGAAAGGGGCCGAGCCGCGGTACATCCTAAAGGTTTGTCAGACGTAATCAAATGGGGTTTCCTACTGTGTACAAGATGACAGGGAACTGGTAACTGAGTGCTACCAGGATCTACATGTGATCTAGTTAACGACCATCAGTGAAGCGAGACGCACCCTCAGTTAAACACCCTCTATACGTAATGGTATTCTTTGAAAGGGAACCCACAAAACACCAAATTGGGCATTCCAGTTTAAAGTGATCTAGTCACTTTGTTGACATGTATAAATGTGATGAATGGTTGATACAATGTAAATTGTTGTGATCTGATAATGTCCACTGGGTATTGTGTGAAAATTTCACGTTAAATGGACGATACATGTCCGAGTAATGAGCGAACATGCAAAGGGATATTCGCTAACTCATTGCACTGACTTGGCACACAGTTTCAGCTATCCGGTGGATAGTTTAATATCTGAACATTTCAATCGTAAATATCTTTTTAACGAAAGAGAAATTCGAAAAACTGAAACCTGTACCATGCTTTACCACAAGGTATGAAGGAATTGTTAGAAATTCAGTGGGATTTTGAGGATTTGGACAATGATACTATATAGTTCTCTTTAACAACATGTTTATTTCTCCCGATTAAAGGGACTTAGTAACATTGTCCAAATCCTCAAAATACAATTGGAATTCTAGCGGTTCCCTCATACCTTGTTGTATTCGTATTAACAATAAAATCATGGGACAGGTTTCGGTTTTTTAAAAAGATATTTACGATTGAAGTTTTCAGATGTTAAATAATCCAACGGATCCCGAAAACCGTGTACAAAGTGAATGCAATGAATTTGTGAATACCACTTTGCATTTTTGCTCATTACTAGGCCATATAACGTCCATTTGACTTGAAATGTTCACACAATACCCTGTGGACATATCAGATAACAACAATATACATTGTACCATTGCACATATCAACACAGTTACTAGATCCCTTTAAGAATAAACTATATAAGATGCTATCAGGACGTCGCCAATACATCATCAATACTTCACCAAGACATCATCAAGACATCAACAAGCCGTCGTCAAGCCATTTGTGTCACGTGGGAAAGTGTTGATTTTTATTAGGTAGATTACGTATGTATGCAACAAATGTTATTGGAGGCTTTGGTAACAATTTTGCTTATCACTCGGCCATTTAACATGTTTAACTTGAAATTTTCACACAACACCCAGTTGACATAATTATGAGATAACAACAATGTATACATTGTATGAACCACTCATCACTTTTTGCACATGTCAAATAAAAAGTTACTACTGTAGTAGATCCTTTTAAAACATAATTTCATGCAAATATGTCCAAAGTTTGCCCTCTGAACAAGGAGGGGCATCATTCAAAGTCACTCGCTGTACAGGCTAATCCCATTCATCGCGTACATCATGGAGGATGCCATTATATTGTTTAAAACCCGGATTTTGAATTGTTCGCTCTAAAATATTACGTCAACGACGAACAAACAGGCTCGGCCTCTTTTCGTTAGCGCTCCCAGCTCAAAGAGTTTGTGCACAAACAAAAGGCAAAACGTGAGCCAACAAAAACAGTTGTTCGGGTTTGACGACACATTTTTTAGAGCGTACCATTCCAAAATCCGGGTTTCATAAACATCAATGGCAGCCTCCATGCTCAGTAGTACGCGATGAATGGGATTAGCCTGTACAGCGAGTGACTTTGAATGATGCCCCTTCCTTGCCCAGAGGGCCAATGTTGGACATTGTTACATGACATTCTGATTTAATGTGTATATAATTTAATTTAAAAAAAGTAAATAGATGGTGGGGAAACGTCTCCTTTAAATATCGTGACGAGATCGTGATCAAAATCGTGGTATATAGTGGGACATGGCCTGCCTTCGGGTGATTTTACTTCCGTAACGTATAGTTGCTTCGAGTGTCATCATTTATCGTAGGAACCTATTTTAATTGTTCAACAATGAATGCATATTCCGACGACTCCCCCCCCCCCCCCCCCCACAAAAAAAAAACACACACACACATAATTATGTTCATACGCAAACACACGTACATTATAAAAGTGGTTGCTTTTTATTAGAGCTTTATTCTTATACCCCACCCCTATGCATACAACCATGACGATATGCACCCCCGTCAAGAAAAAAAAAGACGCCAAAATGAAAGAAGTAAAAAAGATTGCCTTGGGCCGTACTTATGTGTCTTACAATAGATGTTGCATCGCAGATTTACTACAATAGACCATGGGTCTCGAGGATCCTTGCCAAGAGGCAAGACGGTAATATAATCGATTTTTGTTATAGCTTTTCGCAACTTACAATATTGATCGCGCTGGTAAACTTAAGGCACTGTTGTTTTCTCACTCTCATTGAGTATTTTGCAGCCATATTGGAACGCTATGGACATGTACGCGGTAAAAGGGGAGATGAATTCTGGGTAAGTTAAACTATATTGGCGCTTTTGTTTGTTTGTCTATGTCCTTGTAAAACTTGTTGACGCCTACTTGTTCGGATTTTTAATATCTTCATAACATCGCTGACCACGCACCTGCGTGGTGATTGTCTGTCAGAATCTACTCCAAGCCGAAGAGTATGGCCGCAGATTCTAAAATGGCGGCCATTCTAGACACTTAGTTCGGCGACCGCCTTTCTCACGTTTCTGTCCTTATTGAAAGCTTCTGGATTTTTTTTTGTTTTACTACAGTGATTGGAATATTATTTTTGTTTTAATTTGAGGAACGTTGATACAGGAATATACAACATTCACCATGACGTGAGTTGAAACTATCTCCGGATTATAGTTTTGTGCTATGTTTGTAGTTGTGCATTATTTTAGTCAATTCGTTATTTTAGTGGTTTTATCGTGGCTATTTCCTCCTAGAATTATTGTTATTGTAAATTTATCACTTCTTGTCATGATTATTTCATCAGTAGATTATTGTTAAAGTGTACTATCGCTAAACTATATGATTCATTCAAATAATAGATTGGCTGATTGTGATTAAATTTTATCCGTTGCTTATTTTAATCTTAAGTTGGTTAGTTGTTGGAAAAGTAATACACTGTTCACTGATAACTAAACTTTGTTCTAATAATTAATGTATAATACCTATACTTCATATAACATCGAAAATTGTTCTTTGTGTGTACCAGTTGTGGCAACAAAAATCAATTGATTTACCATGTTTACAGTAGCATAATTTTAAAGGGGTAGTTTAGTTTTAGTAGAGAGGGCGCTGCACATCACAATTTTTTTTGTGAGGTAATGAAAAACCGAGTGTCGAATTTAAGAGAACATGCAATTTTAATGGCAGAATAAACTTTATTTGGTCAAAATCGACCCAGAAACGGCTGAAATATCAATAAATATATCTGATCTTATAATTATTTGGGGCCCAAATAATTAGATGATTTTTTCAAAAAATTAAACAAATGCTTACACTTTTTCAAAAATGTTCAAAAGCGTTTCTTAAATAGTTTTTGATGATCTCTCTATTTAATCATTATTTCAATAAAACATCACATGCATAATTTTGTATAAAAAAATTGTTGAAACAAATGCCTTTTTAGAAAGCGCCCTCTTGTGTTTGAATGGCTATTTTTGAATGATAACAGGCTTTTTACTCAGTCGTTTGTAATTTTGTATACCTTTCGAGCATGGTGGAGTTATAACTATTAGTTTATAATGTTACTGTCCAGGTTTGGTTACTAAAGTTCAGCCTTACCAAAACTGTACTACCCCTTTAAATGTGTATTTGAGACTGACATTTCGTAGCACCGGCTGTATTTCGACTTTTCGCACTTTTACGTTAAAATGTGTGGGAATGTTTTGGGAAAACGATACATTCAGGAATAATCTGTTAAAAGCGTGACCTGTATGGTGTTATTTTTCTACCTAACAAACTACCGAATTTTTCGAAATGTATTCAACCATTTTTAAGAATTACAATTTTATAGCCATTACATGTTATCCATTTACTTTACAGGTAATACATACCCACTATGAGACTGCAAAATAACAATTAATATAATATAATAATTGTCAGTGTGAGTATATCGATCCTCCGTATATTTTGCCTTTGATTTTATATTATGTTGTATTGGTTGGTCATGGTATAATAATGTATAGTATAAAATCACGTAGATTGAAAGTGATCACGATCAGCATTGTCTTCATCATCCTCATCACTATCATAAACATCGTCGTCGTCGTCACCCTATCCTCCTCATTATCAACATAATCGGTATCATTACGCTTTCTCCTTTCTCACACACCCTCTCTCGTATTTTTAACTTCTTATTGAACAATTGAACTCCTTGTGATTCATTATCATTTACATACTTATTTAACCGAACGAAATATAATTTTGGCTTGTATGGGTACACGGGTATTGTAAGTTAATTTGTGTTGATAAAATGAAAGTATTTTTAATTTGGTAATCATCATCATCATCATCCTCACCACCACCACCACCACATCGTCATCATCATCATCACCATCAACAACGGCATCATCATCGTCATCGTCATCATCATCATCATCATCATCATCATCATCATCATCATCATCATCATCATCATCATCATCATCATCATCATCATTACCATCACCACCACCACCACCACCACCACCACCACCATTATCATTATATGAGTGTTGTGTTGACGGGTAACGGGGTATATACATGTAGATGTTCTAATTTCAGTTAACCCGTTCACTTCCGAATTCTAAAATCCCCACATGATGTCATTACCTTAATAAGTACATGTTTGTATCGTTATTTCTGTTAGTTTATTTGTCATACAAATATTTTCAAGGTAATAGTCGATTAAAATGTTTTTATATCTTATTCATAAAATAATTATGTTATATTATGTTATATGTTGCTTATTGCGTATGATTGTCATGGTAACTTTACTTCTAATCTATGCAATCGTTCACAAATCTTCATTCCATGCATGGGAACGTTACAGGGCAAAACATTCTTACACATATTTTTCAGGTAATGCTGACACATTAATCTTCGCAATAAACGATAAATACGTGTTCATATCTTAGTTACTAAATAACAAAGACATTCTGTATTCATTGTTGCTTATCATTGTCATTGTAACTTTACTTCTAATCCATGTAATCGTTCACGGATGTTCATTCCATGCATGCGAACTTCACTTGCAAGTAGTTTCCAAAACACGTTTTTATATCTTAGTTAATAAACAACAAAGTTGTTATATTTTGCGTATTGGGTATATGATTGTCATGGTAACTTTACTTTTATAACACGGCTCTGGTAAATTCAGTAACGTGATTGGTTAAATCCTGTCACGTGACTATTCATTAAATTTCAACAAACATGCACGACCGTGCAAAACAGGGTGCAACCCCATGCATTACTCGTTTTCGTTGCGCAACTTTTTGCACGGCTATGACGTCACAATGCTTGTTTACATAGTTCTATCGGAGACAAACTTGCGAAAGTGATAAAAAAAAAGATGGAAAAAGCTTCGTTTTGTAAATTATCGGTATTGTAGTAAATCAATTTTAGCAGTTTCGTAAATTATATGGTATGTGGTTTGATATTGGTAAGTTTTGGAATGGAAATGCATAAAATGCTTTGATAATTCTCATTTTACGGGAATTTTTTTCGGCAATTTCTGGTGGACTGCATTTGATCTGCTGAGCTTCACATTCAGTGAAGCGAGTGCAGGTAGTCGGATGGTGAATTTTGTAAATTCATATTCACACTCTAGAGGGTAGATAGACTGGGTTTGTGGCATGGCAAGTCTGTTTTTAAAAATCCAGCAAAATAAACGATTCCGTGGTTGAGCTCGTGTTATTATACAAATGATGCACAGGCATGAGTGGATCGGTACGAATTGGATGCACGAGTTTAACTTTGGTATGGTTTAAACCCACGAGCGCAGCGAGTGGGTTTTAGACCATTTCCAAAGTTAAACGAGTGCATACAATTCTTACCGATCCACGAAATATGCCTGTGCAGCATTTGTTTTATAAAATGGGCGCGAAAAAATGTGAAAATCAGACTTTTTCCCAGTAATGGCTAAATTGGCTAAATTTACCGACCCATGGCTTCAAAAGTACTAACCCATGGTTTCAAAAGTACTAACCCATGGTTTCAAAAGTACTAACCCATGGCTTCAAAAGTACTAACCCATGGCTGGGAACCAATTTGATTTCACATTAAAAAAATTTTTTTTTGTTTTAATTATAAAATTTTGCTTATATTAATTTTAAAATAAAAAAAATAAAAACATTTATAATTTTTTTAAAATTTTTTTTTTTTTGATGAAATAAAAAAAATTATATAAATTTTAACATTAAATTTTTGTTTTTGAATGATAATTTTTTTTTTTTTTTTTTTTTTTTTTTTTTTTAAATCCACGAAATACCCCTGTGCAACATTTGTTTTTATAAAATAAGCGCAAAAAAAATCAAAATCAAACTAAAGTGAGCCATGCATCAGTAAAAAACTTTTACATGCTAATTGACCAATCAGAATGCAGGGATTCTTCTACCCATTTTATAAAAAACAAATAATACACGGTCTCAATTATCGTGCATCATGTAAATGCATCGCGCTCTCGGCTCTGTTAGCTGTGCGTTGCGCACTCGGCTACGCCTCGTGCGCAACGCACAGCTAACAGAGCCTCGCGTGCGATGCATATATACACAATGCACTCTAGACAGTGTATTATTTGTATACTAATCCATGCAATCGTTCACAAATCTTCATTCCATGCATGCAAACTTATACAAGGCATGAAGTTCTTATAAACATTTTCAAAATACTGACACATTTAATCATCGCAATGTACGATTAATACATTTTTATATCTTAGTTACTATACAGGGTGTCTCAGAAAGAATGCAACACCTACGATCGTTAATTTCATCAACACCATCGACCAAATATCATTGCTTTTTGTTTGATAGGGTAGAACATTCTTTTTCCAACAAAATGATACCATTAAGCATTTATTTTGGGTAAGGCGTTTGGATCCTAGGGCCATTTTTCTGAGGCAATGTCGTTTCCTAAATTTGCTTCTTTTTCGTCTCCAGCGATCCTCTGAACACTGAGACATTCTCGCCCCACGGCCTCCCATAGACAGAAAAACCGCGTGACTGCTCTCCCTTTGATAAAGAAGACAATACTAATCAAAAGGAAAGCAGTCATGCGTTTCTTCTGTACAGCTAATTCTATGAGAGGCCGTAGGACGAGAATGCCTCAGTGTTCCGAGGATCGCTGGAGACGAAAAAGTAGCAAATTTAGGAAACGACTTTGCCTCAGAAGAATGGCGCTAGGATCCAAACGCCTTACCCAAAATCAATGCTTATGGTATCATTTTGTTGGGAAAAGAATGTTCTACCCAATCAAATAAAAAACAATGACATTTGGTCGATGGTGTTGATGAAATTAACGATCGTAGGTGTTGCATTCTTTCTGAGACACCCTGTATAACCAAAGATATTCTTTTTTGCTTGCTGCTTATTATTAGCAGTGCAACTTGACTTCTAATCCATGGACATTATATAGTCGATCATGAATGTCAGTCCATGCAAACGTGACAAAGCGAAACGTTCTTATAAACATTTCCAAAATACTGACACATTTAATCATCGCAGTATACGATTAATATACGTTTTTATATCTTAGCTAAACAAACAACAAAGTTGTTATATTTTGCTTATTGCGTATGATTGTCATGGTAACTTTACTTCTAATCCATGCAATCGTTCACGAATGTTCATTCCATGCATGCGAACGTTACAGGGCAAGACATTCTTACAAATGTTTCAAAATACTGACACATTAAGGGGTAGTTCAGTTTTGGTAGAGAGGGCGCTGCACGAAATATATTTTTTGGGGAGGTAATGAAAAACTGAGTGTAAAATTTGAAAGAGCATACAATTCTAATGGCAGAATAAACTTTATTTGATCAAAATCGGTTCAGAAACGGCTGAAATATCAATATATATATCCGATCGGAATAAATCTGGGGCCCAAAATAATACTTACACATTAATCATCGCAATAAACGATTGAGACGTTTTGTATATCTTAGTTACTAAATAACAGATATATTCTATTTTGCTTATTGATTAATATTGTCAGTGTAACTTTACTTCTAATCCATGTATATAATCGTTCACGAATGGCCATTCCATGCGAACGTGACAAGTCAAGACGTGCTCATAAACATTTTCAAAAATACTTATGATTGATACGTTTTCATATCTTAGTTAATAAACAACAAACTTGTTAGTATAAATGTATTTTGCTTGTTGCGTACGATTGCCAGTGCGACTTTACTTCTAATCCATGGACACGATGTAATCGATCATGAATGTCCATACGAATGCGACAAGGCAGGAACTTCTTACAAATAGTTTCCAAAGTACTGACCGCAAAAATTAATAAGATTAATACGTTGTATATTTTCTGTTATTTAGTTATATTGTGCGTATTGCTTATTGTGTATGATTGTCATGGTACCTTTACAATCGTTTATGAATGTTCATTCCGTGCGAACATCACAAGGCAAGAAGTTCTTACAAATATTTTCCAAAATACCGACACATTAATCATCGAAATATACAATAAATAAATACGTTTTTATATGTTACTCACTGAATAACAAAGATTTTGCTTGTTGCTTATTATTTTCAGTGTAACCATGGTAACTTTACTTCTAATCTATGTAATCTTTCATGAATGTTCACTTCATGCGAACGTGACAATGCATGTATCAACGATGTTAGAACATTATTATTTGCGTTAATGATTATGTTCAACGATCAACGATTGCAGGATGTTTGGAATATTGATCTGCCCCCTCCTGAGTCTATTTAATATCGTCCAAGGAGGTAATATCGATCGGACCATTGTTTGTCTGCTCATTGAAAAATATGTCATCCCGTGATTGTGTTTAAACTATCGATCGATCGATAGTCGTATACGACTCTGGCATGAAAAGAGATCGCAGTGAGTGTAAACGCAAATTCGGACCAAGGGGTAAATGCATGGGGGTATATAGGGCCCTGGGAGGTAGGGGAGGGGGGGGGGGGGGGTGCAGTGTCCTATGACACCTGTGTCAACTGCTAAGTGATGCTGCTATCTCATGTTTTATCGCAGGAATCTAGTAACATTGGCAAAATCCTCAATACATATTTATAAATCTCTCGGTTATCACATGATACCTCATTGTATTTGTACTACAAATAAAAGCATGGAACAGATTTCGGTTTTCCAAATATTTCCGTATGATTGAACCGTTCGGATTTATAATTAACTGGATAATCAGCAAAATGATTTAGCGAATATCAGTTTGCATATTCGCTCTTAATTTCACCATGTTCACGGTCATACGACTTTCAACTACCATGTAATTATTACACATCTCGCAGTGTACGTATGTTACAGAAATAGATATTGTATCAATCATTTGCCATTTTCTGCGCATGGCAACACAGATACCAGCCATTTGACGGGATGTAATACTAACAGCATATGAACATCATGTTTATAATGCATATTAATATTATACAAATAGTGCATGGTTTGGAGTTGAATATACCAGAATAGACACCGATACATTTTGAATTTCTCGAGTGCATTTAATATTGCATCGAGAAATTCAAAATGTATCGGGTGAAACGAGTGAAATTGTGGAATATTTAACGACAAGAAGCATGTACTATTTGTTATATAAGATGATTAGTTTGAGGAATTGATATTGTTATCATTATTTATGAACACAAATTGACCTTGCTCAAATTGTGAGTGTATTCCCTCGAGCTCCATCCATCGTATAGGCCTTGCGTACTTTGTACTAGCACCAGGTAGTAACGTTCACTATACCGGAATAAGCATCGGTAATCAACCAATATCAATGCTCAATTTCCCTTCAATATGACGTCATCATCTTATATAACTATATCTAAATGTGCAACTTTCCTTTCATATCATGTGACTTATATGGTATGATGATTTGTATATTTTACAAATTGATTATGTATACATAGTAAGCTGTGCGGAAACACATGTAATGCCCCTCCCCCATAAGGGTGGGGGTCGCTCATATTCATCGTCATCATTATCATAACCTTCATTATTATTATTTAATTTGTATTTGTATTATTCAATTACACACCGTAGGTGTATGAGAAACATTTCGAGCATTATTGTTGAATGGTGTCCCATTATTGTCAACAATATTATTCACATTATTACAGCTTTTTCTGAATTTGAATATATTGAATCATCATCATCATCAACATTATCATGATCATTCTATCATCTTCATTATTATCATCACCACCATGACACCATCACCACTATAATAATACTACTAATCATCATCATCATCATTATTTCCATCATCATCATAATCATCATCATTACTATTAGTGCTAATATAATATAGTTTTTTTGTTATAATTATTGTTTTCACGCAGGTCCCCAAGAAAGATGTCTACACACCACGGCTTAAATGAGTTCAATTTGTACCCAGGCGTGGAAACCGCAAAGGTATTAAACAAATATAATAATGTACAGTATGTTTTAAATAATTTAGTATAAGATTTCTCGGTCAATTTCGTAAGTTGGCCACACAAATTCATTTTGTGTGCATTCAATTTCGCCGATTTTGTCACCGCAGCTGTATTCTGCAGTTCAAATTCGTTTTTTAGCAATCGAATTCATATAACAATCATTCGAAAACATTTTGTTTGCATTCGATTTAGAACGTGTTTCTATTTCGTAAAATTGTCATTCAATTTAAAGCGAGAACATTTGTGATTACGTAATACCACCTTCCGTGAAATCCGTTGGCGAAATTGAATGCAAATAGCGTGTTTTTTAAATTGAATGCTAAAAATGGTAAATCACTTGACCGAAGAGCTAAATCGTATGAACAAAATGCAATTTTGAATGACAATTGCAAGCCTTCAGCTCAATTTCGCGAAATTGAATGAAACGCTTATCAAAACGAATGAGAAGCTTACGAAATTGGCTGAGAAATCCTTTATTACCCAGCTAGCCACCTGAAGTCGGGCCGATGTCGGAAGTTGGTTGCCGGATGTCGGCATATCGCCGTTGGCTCGAGGTTAAAATGTCCGCCAGCCCAACATCGTCACTACGTCATTTTTGTGATATATTGGCATAACGTCATTTTCCGACAATGGCCCAACATCATGTCATGAGATGATGTTGGGCCATTGTCGGAAATTGACGTTATGCCAATATATCACAAAAATGACGTAGTGACGATGTTGGGCTGGCGGACATTTTAACCTCGAGCCAACGGCGATATGCCGACATCCGGCAACCAACTTCCGACATCGGCCCGACTTCAGGTGGCTAGCTGGGTAGTTACATGCATTTTTTTGTAAAATTGTAAAATTTCAGAGTAAGGTGCGCCCTGAATAATTCCAGCTCACTTACAATGGGTACTTCAGTTTTGGTTTAGAGGGCGCTTCGAGAAATAATTTTTGGTGTGAAGTTATAGAAATACTAAATGTGAAATTGAGAGAGCACACAATTATACAGACAGAATTAACTTTGTTCGATCAAAATCGGTTCAGAAACAGCTTAGATATTCATGAATATATCCGATCGGAATAAAATGTTGGTTTGGATGATCTCGGTATTTAATAATAATTTTTAACAAACATCACATTCACATTTTTGTGATTAAAAATGGTTGAACATTGATATGTCTTGAGGGCGCCAACTTGTGTTAACAGCTGCCTTTTTAATTAAAAAAAGACATGTTACTTAACCGTATATAGGTTTTAATACCATTCAATTATCAATGAATTACAACTTTTAGTTTTTAATAATAAGTTTTCATTACTAAAATTATGTTTGACCAAAAGTGTATTATCCCTTTAACATCATCCCGTTGTAATTCGTATACCGGTATTTCGGGTTGGAAACTAGTAGTAGTTGCCAGCTTAAATCTTGTTGGATAATATGGCTCAATGGGATTGTGTTCCATGTTAGTAGCATAAACCCTACCGTATATTTGCTTAGTTAACTTTGTTATATAGCAACTAATTTATGTAATTTTCGTAAAGTTCGGGCGTCCAATACAAGTTTTGTCGGGTCTTCGCTGGAAAAAAAAAAAACCCATTTTCCCGGACCGGTGTTGGCACAGGTGGTCTTTATAAACGGGTAGTTGCTATTACAGGTTTACATAGTCATGCCATATGTTATGTTAAAAATGCTTCTTAAAGTGATTCATTTACTGCGTCAACTTAACCCAAAATAACTTGGAGCTTTCGCCTTTCTCTTGTACATTGTTGTTTGGCTTATGGTAACCATGATAACAGAAGAATGAAACTGGTTTTGATTTGTTTTAAAGCCTCCCTGATTATGGAGTTCTATATGAATTTAAAAGTGCTCCGGAATGAGAATATTGTTCCTTTTCTGTGAAAATATCACATGTCATTCAGAAGAAGTTTACAATGTTATTGGTAAATGATTAGGGTTAGGGCAAGTCGCAAATACCATTTTTGGAAATATGGACCACTGCTAATGGGCTAATGGATCACTTAAAGGGGTATTCCGGGCCTGAAAAAAACCATTCGTTATTTGAATAAGCAGAATAAGAGGCATAATTGGTGAAAATTTGATCAAAATCGGACAAGAAACACGGGAGTTATACCTATTTGAACATCATGTAGTATTGAGCGATCGTTTCAAAATGGCCGCCATATGCAACATCATTGACGAGCAACTCGCCATGGCTTTAGTACATGAAAATATACTTATTTCTCATTTTCTTTGCTAAAAATTAATTGTTCTCTGCTTGTTTTCACGAATTCATATAGAATATCGATGGGCCAACCTCTTTGGAATTTGTAAGCTCATAAATTTGCTTTGTTATGAAGAAAATTTAAATTTTGTAAAATTTCCATGAAGAAGTCAAAATGGCTGCAGCTCGCAAGTGACGTCACGATCGATAGCAATTGCGAACGATACTAAAAATCGGAGCAAAGTTCATCCTGTCATAACTTTTTTATTGCTCTACCGTTTTGGCTCAGATTTTCGATCAAGATTCTTCATATTCACTTCATTTTGTAGCAAACATCACATTTCTGGGGTGGAATTCCCCTTTAAAGTTGTTTATTAAATTGTGATAATTATGCATGTTCTCTTTATCTTCCATCTTCCTTGTCCGCTAGGTTGCCTATCCGGAAGAGGTACCCCATGGCAGCAACCACGACGCGGAGAAGATGAAGAGCGTGCCCGACGGCGGCGACCCGCCCAAGCGAGTCACGTACGGGTCGATCATCAACGACTTCGCCGATACGACCA
This sequence comes from Echinarachnius parma, assembly GCA_037951105.1. Lineage (NCBI taxonomy): Eukaryota > Metazoa > Echinodermata > Echinoidea > Clypeasteroida > Echinarachniidae > Echinarachnius > Echinarachnius parma. The sequence goes on along the minus strand of JBAMJV010004913.1, from coordinate 71,532 downwards.
CGGCCCACGGTCTGCCGCGCGTGATCACAGGGTCGGCCTGGTACTGGAAGATCTTTTGGCTTTGCGTCTTTGGTGCCGCAGCCTACGTCTTCTGCCGCCAAGCACTCGACATCTTCAACGACTTCCGCGGCCATCCCTACAACACCAAGATCGACGTCATCACGCGCTCGATCGTCGACTTCCCCGCCGTCACCATCTGCAACATGAACCGAATGCGCCGTTCGCAGATGGTCGGGACGAGATTCCAAGGTAAGTCGTTGGGGAACGTTTAACTTATGATGCACGTTTGCATGTATATAATGAAAAGTTAAACCTGTCTTTTAAGACTGGCCAAGAATATAAGGGAAGCTACAGAGTGGTCTATGTTATCAAGTTCATGAACATACAAACTAATCCGATTTGTTACCTTTAAAGGCAGGTGGTCGTAAATGGACATCTAGTTGCTAGAGCCTTAACAGAGTTTAATTGGTCGTGCCACCGAAATCTTGTTAACGGTTGGTGACGGACAGCGCGATGCCGAGCTGTCCGGCGTAGTAGGTTGTCATCACGACCGTCTGGGCACTCGGTACGGGACGGCTGAACTTGTTCATCGCCAGGACGAAGTCCGAGAAGAAAAAGAAGAGGGCGCCGATGAATGCCGCTAAGTTGGACCAACTTTGGTCTGACTCGAGCTGGACCAGGGACCGCCAGATCATCGCGGTGATGAGGCAATTGTAGAGCGCCGTAAGCAGCGCGAGGTTGTGCGCCGCAACTCCGGGGTAGATCGCGCTGAACGCCATGCATGAGACAAGAAGGCATGGAAGTAGTAGCGGAGCGCGGATCGACCTTATTCCACCGCCCCAGCTGAAGGCGAAGATGTAGGCCACGTGTGCCAGCGCGAAGGCAAGGAGGCCGGCGATGAAGTACGCTGGGTCGTCGGTGAACACTAGGAGACCGTCTCCAATCCCAGACAGAACCAAGCCGTAGATGATCGCGAGGTGGTAACTCGTCGCCGAGGTGGTACTTCCGTCGTTGAGGTTTGTAATAATTTCGCTGGATGTCTTGATTGGCATGTTTGGGGTATTGTTGTTATTAACTGCTCTGCCTGTTTTGGACGAGCGTGCTCGTGTCGAGGACGTTCCCTTCGAATTCGGTCGAGATCTTGACAGCAATTCTTGCGGTTCCTTTCTGACGTCATTGATAGACGTGCGCGTACGCGCGGATGTGCGCATTGCGTCCGCGACGAAGACGCACAAACAGACAATGGGGATGCACTTGATGACGACGTCCGTCAAAGAAGGTCCGGACCGACACACGATGTAGATGGCGGAGGAAACCAAGAACGGGACGATTCGAATACCGAGAGGGATAGCCTATAAATATACAAACGGAAACAAAATCATGGGATTATAGAAGACACGAAACATAATTTGTATGTGTATTGACATTACTGCATTTTTAGACATGACATGATTTTGCCCTAAAATTACATGATTTTGACGAATGTAAAAAGATTTTGCCCTTATACGAAGTTTTTACATTTTATGACATGATTCCATTAGGATTGGACGGATAAGAAGGAAACACTGGAACAATTGAAGGGATCTAGTAACTGTGTTGGCAAGTGCAAAAAGTGATGAGTGATTAATACAAATGTGTATTGGAGTGATATGGTAACGTATGTCCACAAAGTAATGTGTGGAAATATCACGTTAATTTGTTTGTTTTTGGCTGAGATTGGGCAAAAATACAAAGTTGTATTCACTTCCTCATTGTATTTACATTGTACACGGCATGAAATTATCCCGTAGACAATTTCATATAAACACTTCAATTGTTAATATCTTTTGAACGAAATGGAAATTTGAAAAAACCGAAACCTGTCCAGTGCTTTTATTGTTAATATGAATATGACAATGTTACTATAAGCCCCCTCAAATTTAAGTACGATTCCCACGTTGACAAATTACATGCACGAACTAGAATATGTGTGCATCGCGAGAAATTAAATGAAATGTGATAGACTTACCATACTCCTTTTAGTCCTTTACATGTCCAGTAATAGGTGAAGATAATATACCACAGGAGCACTACCGAACACTGATTCTTTTGAACGCAGTTATGGTCTTTGTAATTTCGTTTTCGTCGGAAAATATTAAATGTCGCAGCAAACCAGTAGTTCCTGACAATGTATCAACATAAATACATGTTAGGTTGAGCCTATACGTGCTAGTATATGGGCGAAATTTGAGAATGGTTTATTGACTCGTATGCACGTGGGATTCGCCCTTTGCCCCCGTGTATTTTGTTGGTTGGTGCAGAGTATAGTTAATTATCATATTGAAATAGTAGACAGATACCCGCCGGCTAATCTGCAACAGATCAGTTCACGGTCCGGAGACAAACATGGAACCAGTGGCGTAGCTACGGGGGGGGGGGGGGGGGGGGGGGGGGGCACGGGGGGGGGGGGGGGCACGTGCCCCCCCAATAATTTCGAAAAAACAATAGAAAACATAAGGGGCCATTTTTTGAAAAAAACTAAGAAATACATAAGGTGTGCCCCCCCAATAATTTTTGTGCCCCCCCAATCAGTCCGACCACGCTACGCCACTGCATGGAATAGATAATGATAGATAATTATTTACTTTGTGGATTGGGCAGAACACTGCCAGATCGTAATGTGAAGAAAAAAAAAAAAGCAGTAACAGGTTCGAAAAAGGATCAATGTCATTTGTAGTTTGCTATTCCACTTCTTGAAAGAATCGTTACGTTTTACTTTTGTTTTTTAACCGCATCTTTGTATAAGTTTTTATGGAGAACGCATTTTCTAACTTATTTGTCTAACATTGCGGAACAGCCAATTAAGTTCCTTATACTTTGAAAGTGATCCCTTATATTTTGAAGGCGTTACTTTTCAACCGAGCACATAATTTGTTTTAAATGATTAAATGCTGTCAGTTATTTCATAAAATCGCATGAATTTTAATATATCAATATTTAATTCCTACCAATTAAATTCAAAGAAGAAAACAAACACATAGAGACATCGACTGCTAGGCGATATTAAAAAAATATATCTACAATACAAGACAATATATACATATTTGTTTGGGGGGCGGGGGGGGGGGGGTGCGATGTATGTGTATGTGGGTGGGGCGCGAATTTTCTTTAAGTTGCTATGTTATTCTATATCTGTTTCATTACTTCAGGGGGGGGGGGCATTTTTGATCGACCCATTTATAGTAACTCGTTCAATAATGGTCTCCAAAATAATTGGGGTGAATTGAAACACCCAAATAATGGGTAACTGCCAATAATTATTATTGATTCGCTGAAAAATCCTTGCCGCAAGGATAACTTATTGATCGTAGTTTTGATATACACAAAAACAATTATTAATCAACCGGAATTAGAAACCACTACGACCGGTTCGATATATTTAGCGTTCCATAGCAGGCCGGTTTTTCAATACAGATTATTGTGCGTGCATGGGGATGCACAGGGCGTCTTTGTGTGAACTATATACATTACACTGAGCTAATGTGTATTTCGCACTGTGGCGAAGGCGTTCACAAGATGGCACTGCGCCCCCGATGTACACATCCGAACCGAATGTTATATAAAAACACGCATCTGTGCTGAAATGGTGGTCCGCCCCTATCATGCCTATATTACTATGTTAAAACAACAAGTAACCTATGTTTATGTGTTTTGTAATGCTTTTTATTTGATTTGAAATTCAATAAGGCATTGCTTAAAAACAAATAAATACATAAGATAAAACAAATGTATATCCTTCCAACAACTGGTTCATCCTAAAGTTGATATTAGGACTTGATCTTAAAGTGAGGCCTGTAAAGTGTCAGATATTGCCCAAAATTACATTTGAGACTTCAATCCTGTACCAAATCATTGTAAGATATGTCCGAATGATGTGTTAAAGTTTCATTAAAAAGAACACTGCTTTCCTGGTTAAAAAAGCGAAAATATGCGTCAGCTTTTACAAAGGACGTTTATGAGGTTTATGACCGTTTGTTAACGCTTTTGAGCTGAATGATAGATATCGTCATACTAAAGGGGCATTTGAAAAAATCTAACCCTATTTTATTCTTCTCTTACCAAAAAAGAACATTAAACAACACGGAAGAAGAGAAACGAGGAAGCTCCAAGTAATTTTCGTGGAGTTAGACACTTTACAGGCCTCACTTATCAACTTTAAGATCTACCTAAGATCGGCAAAATTGGTATTCTGTAAGTTGATCTTATTAGGTCGATCTTAGCATGAATAATGAATAATTAATCCAACTTACAGAATACCGAAGTTAAGGATCTTAGTAACTTAGTAACATTGTCCAAGTCCTCAAAATCCAATTGGAATTCTAGCGGTTCCCTCATACCTTGTTGCATTTGTATTAACAATAAAAGCATGGGACAGGTTTCGGTTTTTCAAATTTCCTTTCATTAAAGGGATAGTTGAGTTCTGGTACACAGAGTACAGTTTTAGTCAAACTGAATTTTAGTAACCAAAACATGCACCATTACCATGATTACATTACAAACTAATAATTATAACTCCATCATGCTCAAAAGAAATACAACAATTACAAACGACTAAGTAAAAAGCCTGTTATCATTCAAAGAGAGGCTGTTTAAACTAAAGAGGGCGCTTTCAAAAAATGCATTTGTTCAAACCATTTTAAATAACATATTGTGCATGTGATGTTTTGTTTAAATAGTGATTAGATAGAGAGATAATCAACAACTATCTAAAAACCTCTTTCGAAATTTTTTGAAAAGAGGAAGCATTTTGAAACGAATTTCAACGGCTGGTTCAAAATTCTCTAATAAACCTGGGGCCCCAGCTTTATTACAAATTGTTATATTTATGGATATTTCAGCCGTCTCTGAACCGATTTTGATCAAACAAAGATGATTTTTTATTTAAATATTATGCTCTTTCAAATTTTACACTCAGTTTTTCATTACCTCACAAAAAAAAAAAGTAGTCTAGCGCCCTCTCTACCAAAACTCAACTATCCCTTTAAAAAGATATTTACGATTGAAGTGTTCAGATGTTAAACTATCCACTGGACCGCAAAAACCGTGTACAAAGTGAGTGCAATGAGTAAGTGAATATCACTTTACATTTTTGCTCATTACTCGGCCATATAACGTCCATTTAACTTGTAATGTTCACACAACACCCAGTGGACATATCGGATAACAACAATATAATACATTGTATCTATTAACACTCATCACTTTTTGCACATGTCAACAAAGTTACTAGATCAACTTTCCTTACAGAATGCCATCCCTGGTATATTATCTGAATGTTTCCAGATATATATTACATGTTTTAGCAACCATTTATATCAAGGGCGTCGATTTCTTCTCATGGTTGGGGGGATGATCAGGGGGTTTGACCCAATGACGATGCGGAGCATCGTCCACGAGCCGCGAAGCTGCGAGGCAATATTTTTTTGCTATTTTGCTAAGGGGGGGTTTGACCCAATGACGATGCGGAGCATCGTCCACGAGCCGCGTAGCGGCGAGGCGATTTTTTTTGGCTATTTTGCTGAGGGGGGGTTTGACCCAATGACGATGCGGAGCATCGTCCACGAGCCGCGTAGCGGCGAGGCGATTTTTGTTGGCTATTTTGCTAAGGGGGGGGGGGGGGGGGGTGGGGTTTGACCCAATGACGATACGGATAATGTGTGGGTCTGGACACAATGATGGCGTTTTTCTATGCACATCACATTTTCACTTGGCAGCCCAAGGGGGGGGGGGGGGGGGTTTGAACCCATGATGGCGTTTGTCTATGCACATCACAATTTCACTTGCAGCCCAAGGGGGGGGGGGGGTTTAAACCCCCTAAACCCCCCCCCCCCCCCCCCCCGTGGGGGGGGGGGGGGGTGTCCCCCCTCCCACGGTAGGAAGCTTTTGCATTTTGGGGCTTGAAATTGTGCAATCTGGAGCATACCTAAGGCATCAATTTCACGTTTTATAAACTTGTTTCTGAGTTACCGTGTTATAACACAATTAATGAAATCAAGTTTGCAGAAAACCAAAGGGCGGATCGCACTTCTTGTTTTGCTTATGGTAGCCTCTTCCACAATTACATGCGCCAGTATACTTTTTGTTTGTTTTTTTACCCTCCCAAATATTGGGGGGGGGGGGGGGATGATAATACAGGCCATCCCCCCCACCTCAAATATTGGGGGGGATATATCCCCCCCATCCCCCCCGTGATCGACGCCCCTGATTTATATCTACAAAGCGAATTCCAAGTGTAGATAATTTATAATAATCTCATGAACGGAAATGAGTTAAGTGGTTCTGTTCTGGTGTTTATGGTGTTTTAAAAGGATTTTTGTTTTTTGCTTGTTTTGAAACCCTGCATTTTTGTTGTTGTCCGTACACTCCAGTATATTCAATCCCTTTATGATTTGTACAAAATTATAAATTCTCATGTTTTGCATTAAAACCCGTCTTTTGTGTCGTTGTTGATGCACTCCTGTACGTTGTTTTGATTGTTATGATTGGTGTATACCATATTTTTACACAAATTGAGTATATTGTTTCTTCTACAACTATATTCCATACTCCCAACCAATCTTAACTTTGATTAATTCAATTTCATTGACTTAATTATTTTCATATAATATAGATTATATACAAAGTATATCAACAAATGCATCTCATTTAGAGCTAAAAATTAGAAAAACGAAATTTTTTTAAATATTATGCTCTTTCAAATTTTACACTCAGTTTTTCATTACCTCACAAAAAAAATAAGTAGTCTAGCGCCCTCTCTACCAAAACTCAACTATCCCTTTAAAAAGATATTTACGATTGAAGTGTTCAGATGTTAAACTATCCACTGGACCGCAAAAACCGTGTACAAAGTGAGTGCAATGAGTAAGTGAATATCACTTTACATTTTTGCTCATTACTCGGCCATATAACGTCCATTTAACTTGTAATGTTCACACAACACCCAGTGGACATATCGGATAACAACAATATAATACATTGTATCTATTAACACTCATCACTTTTTGCACATGTCAACAAAGTTACTAGATCAACTTTCCTTACAGAATGCCATCCCTGGTATATTATCTGAATGTTTCCAGATATATATTACATGTTTTAGCAACCATTTATATCAAGGGCGTCGATTTCTTCTCATGGTTGGGGGGATGATCAGGGGGTTTGACCCAATGACGATGCGGAGCATCGTCCACGAGCCGCGAAGCTGCGAGGCAATATTTTTTTGCTATTTTGCTAAGGGGGGGTTTGACCCAATGACGATGCGGAGCATCGTCCACGAGCCGCGTAGCGGCGAGGCGATTTTTTTTGGCTATTTTGCTGAGGGGGGGTTTGACCCAATGACGATGCGGAGCATCGTCCACGAGCCGCGTAGCGGCGAGGCGATTTTTGTTGGCTATTTTGCTAAGGGGGGGGGGGGGGGGGTGGGGTTTGACCCAATGACGATACGGATAATGTGTGGGTCTGGACACAATGATGGCGTTTTTCTATGCACATCACATTTTCACTTGGCAGCCCAAGGGGGGGGGGGGGGGGGGGGTTTGAACCCATGATGGCGTTTGTCTATGCACATCACAATTTCACTTGCAGCCCAAGGGGGGGGGGTTTAAACCCCCTAAACCCCCCCCCCCCCCCCGTGGGGGGGGGGGGGGTGTCCCCCCTCCCACGGTAGGAAGCTTTTGCATTTTGGGGCTTGAAATTGTGCAATCTGGAGCATACCTAAGGCATCAATTTCACGTTTTATAAACTTGTTTCTGAGTTACCGTGTTATAACACAATTAATGAAATCAAGTTTGCAGAAAACCAAAGGGCGGATCGCACTTCTTGTTTTGCTTATGGTAGCCTCTTCCACAATTACATGCGCCAGTATACTTTTTGTTTGTTTTTTTACCCTCCCAAATATTGGGGGGGGGGGGGGGGGGGGATGATAATACAGGCCATCCCCCCCACCTCAAATATTGGGGGGGATATATCCCCCCCATCCCCCCCGTGATCGACGCCCCTGATTTATATCTACAAAGCGAATTCCAAGTGTAGATAATTTATAATAATCTCATGAACGGAAATGAGTTAAGTGGTTCTGTTCTGGTGTTTATGGTGTTTTAAAAGGATTTTTGTTTTTTGCTTGTTTTGAAACCCTGCATTTTTGTTGTTGTCCGTACACTCCAGTATATTCAATCCCTTTATGATTTGTACAAAATTATAAATTCTCATGTTTTGCATTAAAACCCGTCTTTTGTGTCGTTGTTGATGCACTCCTGTACGTTGTTTTGATTGTTATGATTGGTGTATACCATATTTTTACACAAATTGAGTATATTGTTTCTTCTACAACTATATTCCATACTCCCAACCAATCTTAACTTTGATTAATTCAATTTCATTGACTTAATTATTTTCATATAATATAGATTATATACAAAGTATATCAACAAATGCATCTCATTTAGAGCTAAAAATTAGAAAAACGAAATTTTGTGATAATGTATTAATGTAATTTATTTTGTTTAAAATATTCGATGTTGGTATCTTTAAAGACGTCTCCGCTCACCTCTCCTTTCAATCTTACTTTCTTTCGCTTTACACAGGCATCATCGACATCGATGGTGGCTTCGACCAGGAGGGTGAGTATTCGTTTTTCTACGATTACTCGTCCAACTTCTGGAACGAGTGGTACTCCTCCGCTTACTCGTGGGGTGGTGGTGGAGGCAGCTATGGCGGGTCTGGGGGGTACGGTGGGTCATCAGGAGGGTACGGTGGAAGTGGCGGAATCTCCAGCAGCTCCAGCAGCCTGGGCGGAGGCCCCGGTCGGAAGAAGCGCTCAGCACCATCCGACGAGGGCGGTTTCGGCGATTTCGACTTTGTGCCCGGGACGACCCTCGAGGACGATGCGGAGGTCGAGACGAATCCGGAATTCCGTGGCATTCGCAAGCACCTGCTCCACCGTCAAAACCGCGGAGCGTCTTCCTCATCATCGTCCTCCTCATCTTCCTCATCGTCATCGGGATCATCATCCTCATCGGGATCGTACGGTGCTAGTTCGTCATCGGCGCCTTACTCGAGCTCGTCGTACGCCTGGGGTACTAGCTCGTCGTGGGGATACGGCGGCGGATGGGGCTCATCGTCTTATGGATACGGGGGCTATTCGTCGTACGGGTACGGGTACAGCTCGTACTCGTACCAGTGGGGTGCGTGGAGCAGCTACTGGGATGACTGGTACGTAACTAATTTCAATAGGCCTGGGGGGTGTTTCACAAAGATCGTAAGTTGAACTTAACTATAAGTTGGACGTATGGAGAGCCATTAGTTTCTTTGAAAACATGTTTTAAAAGTCGCTTTTCAAAGGCATAAAATGTCGATTCAAATCATTAATATTTGTTATTATCAAGGAGATTTCATGTTCTTGATGCAACATTTATGAAAAGTCTAACATTTGTGCTTTTTGCTTTTTAATATATTGTATTCTAAGGCTACACATGGCTTACCATAATAGTTAGGTCCAACTTAGTGTTAAGTTCGACTTGGGATTTTTGTGAAGCACCCCCCAGGTCACATATGACCGGATAGCGAAAACGGACGCCCGCCGAATAGAAAATTGGCAAAATCAAATTATCTGGTGGTGGAAGTCGTCTCCATTGCTTCATGCACAAAACATTACGCCGGATAAAACAACGTACATCGCCTGAAAATTAGGAACCGACAAGAAACGCATACGGACGGATTGAACATTTTACTCTCCGTCGGGCATCCGTTTACGCTATCCAGTGATATATGACCCAGCCTTAATTTCTATGTAGTAGTTTAACGTTCACTTTGCTTATACAGGGTGGCCCCCAACAAACTGAACGGGGCATCACTTCCCAAAATGAAGTAACAAAATAATTATGTCCATTGGATAGGGTGTCTTTTCCAATGAAAAACGACTCCAAGTACAGTAATTCTGGACGTGTAGTTTTTGTTTTAGGGCGCTTTGAGTGAGACGACGTCAGGTTCCCATTTTTGTCAATTTTTACCAAGGCAGTGTCTGATAAATGAGACTTACTATGCCCATTCTCTCGGCACACACCTGACTGGACACTAACAATGGCGCGCGGATTGCTCGCGTACTCGTAGGTATGACGGGCAATAAGTGCGATTTATCAGGCACTGACATGGTCAAAATTGGCAAAAATGGGAACCTGACATGGTGTTACTCACAGCGCCCTAAAACAAAAACTACACGACCAGAATGACTGTTCTTGGTATCGTTTTTCATTGAAAAAGACACTCTATCCGATTGACATAATCATTTAGTTACTATATTTTAGAAAGTGCCCCGTTCAGCTTTTTTTGGGCCACCCTGTATAATGTTATCTTTTAACATGTTGAACATTGTCAAAATCCAAACAATTTACTTTAAACTTTTGCAGTTCGCACATGATCACATTGGGGACAAAGATCAATACGCGCGCTTTTGTTAGTGTGCATTCAGCTGTGTGCCAAGATAATGGGCATGGTTGTTCGATGATATGACGGGCAGTAAGTGCGATTTATCAGGCACTGACTTGGTAAAAATTGACAAAAATGAGAACCTGACATGGTGTCACTCAGAGCGCCCTGAAACAAAAAACTACACGACCAAAATTACTGTTCTTGGTATCGTTTTTCATTGGAAAAGATACCCTATCCGATGGACATAATCATTTTGTTACTATATTTTGGGAAGTGCCCCGTTCCGTTTTTTGGGGCCACCCTGTATAGCATATTGTAAAAAAAGAAAAACACACATTGTAAGTTACGATTGATCGTAAGTCAGAACATTTACGCGTTTCAACCAATCAGATTTGCGCATCTAGAACACGTGATCTGACTTACGATTAATTGCAACTTACAATCGATTGTATCTCTTTCTGCAACGGGGCGTAGGACAGGTTTGACTGTATATAATTAATCTATATACGCTTCTTTGTTGAAGGTTTGACGACTGGGAGAGTTGGGGCGATGATGCCTGGGGCAGCTGGAACTTCGAGTACGACGACTACTACGACTGGGGCGACCAGGTGACCGGGGAGAGCGACTGGCAGGGGTTCTACGATGCCTCGAGGGCCGAAGACTACAGCGACATCATCGACGTCGTCAGCCCGACGCGGGAGGAGCTGGAGGAGTTCGGTCACCAGCCGGAGGACTTAATCCTGCAGTGCACCTTCGACAAGCGCAACTGCAACTACACGTAAGACACAAACCAGCGGTGCAACTAGCATTTTCCAATGGGAGGGGGGGGGGGGGGGGGGGAGGGGACCAGCCCTGGGGGGTGCTCCCTATACCTGGCACTATAGGTATGTTTCCCCCTTTACATTTGTTAAATATTATATTTACATTAACATGACAGGAGTTTGACCGTTTCATGTTGTCCGTGTCCGATACAGGTATGGTGTTTGGTGGGGGCACCTGGGGGTCACTTTGCTTTAATAGTTGATGTGATATACTGCCGACAGGGGCGTCGATCCTTACGTAATACCAATTGTTCAGTGGGGGATGAATGAATAGATCATCCCCCCTGAACAATAGGTATCAATTACAGATCGACGCCCATGGCCGACACTACCTGTTGGGTGTTTAAATTTGTCATCTGCCGACACTAATTGTTCCGTGTTTAAATTGTTCATCTGTTTTACTTCTTCCAAATCTCGACAGAGATTTCAAGGAGTTCCAGAACAAGGCGTACGGTAACTGCTTTACCTTCAATCACGGACAAGACAATGAGACAGTCCGCGAATCGAGTAAATCCGGATCCACTTACGGTGAGTTTAAAGAATGACATGCGTGGGGATGCTAGAATGCGGGTCGCCATTTTGAACTAGGCTAGTTTGTGCGCACTGCACAACACTGAGTCACTGTGCGCAAGGCGCAAGATGTCACCGCGCATCTGATTTAAGCCCTCTGCAGGCAGAGCCGACTAGACCCGATTCGACTGGTTTTCATTCGGATCGGCTCAGTTTTCAGTGCCTCGCGACACACATTTTGCCAGTCGAGAGACAGTCGGATGCCAGTTGGGGCCGATTCAACACGATGAATCGGATCCGACCGACCGGGCCCAACTCTAGCCTGATTGCAATCAGTCGGATCGGGTCGAGTCGGCTCTGTCTGCAGAGGGCTTTACACATCAGATTTGGATGTCCAGTTGGGTGCCCGATAGAGTGCCGACGTTGGTGCTGAGTTTAGTGCCCGATCGAATGCCGATTTATGATGCCGAATTGGGGTGTCGAGTTGGGTGCCCGATAGAGTGCTGATTTGGGTGCCCAATCAAGTGTCGACTGGGGTGTCTAGTTGGGTGCCCGATTGAGTGCCGACGTTGGTGTCGAGTTTAGTGCCCGATCGAATGCTGATTTGGGTGTCGAGTTGAGTGTCCGGTATAGTACCGACGTTGGTGCTGAGTTTAGTGCCCGATCGAATGCAGATTTATGATGCCGAATTGGGGTGTCGAGTTGGGTGCCCGATTGAGTGCCGACGTTAGTGTCGAGTTTAGTGCCCGATCGAATGCTGATTTGGGTGTCGAGTTGAGTGTCCGGTATAGTACCGATTTGGGTGTCGAATTAATGTGCGAGGAGTTAGGATGGTTGTCGTGCAAGAAACTTTAATGGAACAAGAAAGGCTAAAATAAAACCAAGCTTTATGAACTACATAGACCTATGTAGTTCTCTATAAAAAGTTGTCACGATGGGAAGGGGGCTTTACCACATTTAAGCCCGGCGCAGGCAGAGCCGACTCGACCCGACCCGACCCGACTGGTTTCAATCAGGCTAGAGTTGGGCCCGGTCGGTCGGAGCAGATTTATCTTGTTGAATCGGCCCCAACTGGCATCCGACTGTCTCTCGACTGGCAAAATGTGTGTCGCGAGGCACTGAAAACTGAGCCGATCGGAATGACAACCAGTCGAGTCGGCTCTGTCTGCGCCGGGCATTACGTGCAACCCTGTTCAATATACTTTGGAGAATAGTATGATGTCGCTATATATTATATCGATAAGTCAGAGAGTTCGGCATAGTAGACTTATGCCCGGCGCAGACAGAGCCGACTCGACCCGATCCGACTGGTTTTCAGGCTGATTAACTCAGTATGGACTCCGGTTTTTCCAGTCAAGTGCCAGTCGGAGGTCATTCAAGGCCGATTTAAAGTCCGGCGCAGACAGAGCCGACTCGACCCGATCCGACTAGTTTCAATTAGGCTAGAGTTGGGCCCGGTCGGTCGGAGCCGATTCATCGTGTTGCATCGGCCCCAACTGGCATCCGACTGTCTCTCGACTGGCAACATGTGTGTCGCGAGGCACTGAAAACTGAGCCGATCCGAATGAAAACCAGTCGGATCGGGTCGAGTCGGCTCTGTCTGCAGAGGGCTTAACATGTTGGATCGGCTCCGACTGAGCGAAACTGACCCTAGACTGACTGAAAACCAGTCGGATCGGGTTGAGTCGGCTGTGTCTGCGCCGGGCTTTAGCTTCTTGTGTTTTGCTCGAACCGATTGAATTCCGGATAATTTTGAACATGCTCATGACTGTAATGGATCGCATTCCGTACAGCTCGATCTGCAAGACAGTGTTTGTAAACATAATCGCCTAATTTGCCAATAAATGTTGTTTGTATAGGTCTTCACCTGACTCTGTTCATCGAGCAGCCGGAGTATGTCGGTCTCTTCTCCCAGGAGACGGGCGTGCGAGTCCTCATCCATGACCCCAACGTGACCCCCTTCCCGGAGGACGTGGGCATAACCGTACCAACAGGGAGAGCGACCTCTGTCGGCATCAGACAGGTTAGTTCACCAATGCCAATTTTGTTGCTGCTGCTGTTGTTGTTGTTGGTGATGTTTTTGTTTGTGATGATGATCAACATGTGGATGATGATGATGATGACGGCGATGATGACGACGACGACGAGGATGATAATGATGATTATGATGATGATGAAGTAGTATTGATGATGACGATGATGATGAGGATGATGATGATGAAGATGACGATGACGCTGATGATGATGATGATGATGATGATGATGATGTTGGTGAAGGTGCTGATACTAATAACGATTTGTATGCCTCCGCAACGAAGTAGCCGGAGGCATTATGTTTTCGGGTTGTCCGTCCGTCCGTCCGTACGTCCCGTTCTCGTGATCGCATTATCTCAAGAACCGTTTGACGGATTCTCAAGTTCATGTATGTATCCTAGGGTGCCAATGAACTAATTATATTTTGGGGTTATGAGTTCACAGGGCTCATTATTATGCAAAAATAGCTCGTGATAGCGTTATCTCAAGAACCAACAGACGGATTCTCACCAAACTTAGTCCAAGTATGCAGTGGCGGATCAACGGGGGGGGGGGGGGGGGGGGGGGGTGGTTTAGGGGGTTTAACCCCCCCCCCCCTTGGGCTGCCAAGTGAAAAGACGTTATCATGCACTGCTTTTTATGGTCTCCATTGTGTTAGTAGATGCCAGGAAAACATCACTTACGGGGGTTCAAATCGCAAATTTCGCAAATTATAATTGCAGTATCTCAAAAACCAGTTGACAAATATCCATAAAACTTAGTACCTACATTGTATTTGTATCTTGCAAGAATTAATTCAGTGCATGTTAATTTGGGCTTGATATAAATCACGCAATGGCGGAGGCATCATTTTCGACTGCGCGCAGTCGAAGATCCATCTAGTTATTATTGAAATTATGATAATTATGATAGAATCAAATGGAGCATGATGATGGCGACGGTGATGCAGGCGATGATAACGATTTACCAAAACAAATTAAATTGCTCTTCGATCTTGCACAGAATTTCATCGAAAGGCTGAAACCTCCCCACGGGAAATGCAAGAGGGACGACCAAGTGACGGAATTCTCATCCGACACGTTCCAGTACTCCACCCTGGCCTGCAAGAAGCAGTGCTTGCAGCAGGAGCTCGCTGGCAGGTGCGAATGCGTGACAGACCTCGTCGCAGAACTAGACAAGTGCAGCATTCTCAACAGCACGCAACGTGAGCACCATTCCATTTCAATGATACTACTACTAATAATGACAATGATAATGATTAATGACAATGATAATGATTAATGATAATGATTTATGATAACGGTAATGATAATAATGACTTCTTCTACTACTACAACTACTACTTCTACTACTACTACTACTACTACTACTACTACTACTACTACTACTACTACTACTACTACTACTACTACTACTACTACTACTACTACTACTACTACTACTACTACTACTACTACTACTACTACTACTACTACTACTACTACTACTACTACTACTACTACTACTACTACTACTACTACTACTACTACTACTACTACTACTACTACTACTACTACTACTACTACTACTACTACTACTACTACTACTACTACTACTACTACTACTACTACTACTACTACTACTACTACTACTTTGTTTTATGAGTAATATTATATGTAGATGATAACCAGTTATGTTGCAAGATGTCATGTTTATCATTGTTTTCTGTTACAATCCTCCAGAGCGGTGTCGTCAGATCGTAGAGTCCCTTTACGACGAAGACAAACTGGAGTGTGTTTGTCCTGTCTCGTGCGCGTAAGTATTGCATCAGGGAACCACCAACCGAAAATAATATTTTCCTACATGAAATGTAATAGTGTTAGTAGTCCATTTGATTAACATTGCTGCTTTCTATACAGGGGTATACCATTTTGTGACGCTCCTGTATAGAGTGGTGAAGTGTGACATCATAAAAAACCCATTTGTATAATTTCCAAATTTGAACTTCATTTTCCGAAAGAGCATCAAAAATAATGTCAAATTTATTGAAAATCAATCGAATATGTGAAGTATTGGCTGAGATTTGCCCATCCGAATGAATTTTTATTTCAATAGGAAATCAGTGTTATTTTACCCTGGTTCAAAACATTATGTACCAGAGCAAAATAACACTGATTTCCTATTGAAATCTATTTAGTCGGATGGTCATATCTCGTCCACTACTAATCGTATTCAATTGATTTTCAACATTTTGGCATTATTTTGTATGTTTTTTCGGAAAATGAAGTTCAAATTGAGAAATTATAAAAATAGATTTGTATGATGTCACAGCTTCGGTACAACTAGGGCTAGTATAATAATTATGCTCTCCAGGGAGCTGGGATGATGCACAGGATATATATGCGCCACACGGGCGCAGCAGCGACTTACGTAATACCTATTCATCAGGGGGAGATGAATGAATAGATCATCCCCCCCCCCCCCCCAGTTGAATGGGTATCAATGACATGTCTACGCCCGTGGTGCGCCGTATGAACCGGACCCATGACCGATGGTCATATAATAATAGGGTGCGGTTTGTTATTTCGAACACACACATTTCGTATACCTGGGGTTCGTAAGTCCGAGAATGAAGATGGTTCGTTAATCCGAACATTTTTTGCATTAATCCGAAGGTTCGATATTCCAAAGGTTCGATATTCCTAAGGTTCGTTATTCCGAAGGTTCGTTTATCCGTAAATTAAAAATGGGTTCGATATTCCGAAGGTTCGTTTATCCGAAAATGAAATGAAGTTGTTAATCCGAAAATGCAATAGGGCTCGTTAATCCAAAAATGAAATGGGGTTCGTAACGAACCTTATTTCACTTTCGGATTAATGAACCTCATTTCAATAACGAACCTTCGGAATATCGAACCTTCTAACTTAGCTGTTAATATGTCTTTCTGAATAATGTGACTAGAGACTCAGAGGATCAACATTGCACAATTCTTTGTTATTCATTTACAGCGAGAACCAGTACACGACGTCGTTTTCAAGTTCCGTGTGGCCGTCCGACAGATATGAGGTGAGTTAGATTATATTCCAATAATCATAGGCGCCGGAAGTGGGGGGCAGGGGGGCGGCCGCCTCCCCCCCCCCCCAATCCAAAAAGTGTGGGGGGGGGGGGCAAAACGCGCTTTTGCCCCCCCCCCCCCCCCAAAAAAAAAAAAAAAAAAAAAGAAAAAGAAGAAGAGTGGGAAAGAAAAAATTAATTGGTATGAGCTAAGATTTGTTAATTCTAACGTTCAACAACTAATTTATACATCCATTTTAAGTTTTCGCTGCGCGCTTCGCGCGATTATCTCAGTTTGTTGTGTAACTTGCGTATGGGGTGAGTACCTTTTTCTGTACCGGGCCACGAGTTCTCGTGTAGGCTGGCATTGCTCTGGCTGGTTGTGTGACGTGCACCAAATTGCACCTTTACAAGTATATAAATGCAAAATCTTCCCCGTGAGAGGGGGAAACCCCCTCCCAAACCCTCTCCCTTTGGCTCTGCCCCAGCCCTCGGTCGCTTGTTGGATCATACATAATGTGGCATATGGTTTATGTTGGAACTGTGTATACTGTCACACTATATACAATAGTTGTGTGTGCGTTGGGGTGCATATTTATTAGTGTGTCAATTATTATTTAGTTTTCTTCGTGAAAAATATATCTAACATTTCTGGTCTATCAAATCATAACACGCTTTCCCAGATACAGTTAATTTTAAGCCCGAATGCCCTATCTAGGTATGCACCAGATTGCACAATTTCATGTCCAAAAATGCAAAAAGCTCCCTACCGTGGGAGGGGGGACACCCCCTCCCCGCTCAGTCACTTCGCTCCCTCGGGTTTGGTCGCTTCGCTCCCTCGCAATGTCTCACTATCACCTCTGGCTCAAAGTTGGCAACCCCGTGAGTGTGGTTGGGCATGAGCCCCTACACACAAAAAATCGTGAGCCCCCTTAGGTCTTTGCCCCCCAATCCAAAACAGCTTCCGGCGCGCCTGCCAATAATATCCAACTAACTTTGTTGACAAGTGCGAAAAGTGATGCGTGGTTAATAAAAATGTGTACCCGGTATTGGTGTGATCTGATGTGTCCAGACAGAAATGTGTGAAAATGTTAAGTTAATTGAATGTTATTTGGTCAAGAAATTAGCGAAAATATAAAGTGATATTTACTTACTCATTGCAATTACTTTGTACACGGCTGTAGATAATTTCATTTCCGAACACTTCAATCGTAAATATCTTTTGAACGAAATGGAAATTTGAAAAACCGAAACCTGTCCCGTGCTTTTATCGCTAGAATTCCAATTGGATTTTGAGGATTTGGACAATGTTACTAAGTCCCTTTAAAGATCGCCAAGCATAGGCATCGATCCGAGGAAGGGTTGTGTGAAGAAGCCATTGTTCAAGCGCTATTGAAACGTGTTAAATCACGTGATAGTTTCGACCGCAAAATCACCGCGTCAAAAACTCTTTTGTCCATTCGCAAACCGAGATAGCGCAGTCGGAAGAGAGTGAGACTTATAACCCAAATATCCCCGGTTCGATTCCGACCTTGCCGCTCTACGTCTTTTTGTATTTGCTATTTCAACATGGTTGTTAAAATTTATTCTAAACAACTGGGGTTGTTGAATGTTTTCAGTTGGATGGTTCATATGTTAAATAGCGGTTGTTGAAAAATTTCAACAAGTTGTTGAATTTGTTTACACAGCGTTTTAACAGTGTATTGCATTGTAAAGTGTCGAAAGACGGACGGTATGCTACACAAGTATCCATTATTAATGTTGATGGCTATTAATAACCATTCATTGTTATTATTCTATATAGATTTGTCAACGTGATATATTAATAAAATTACACTATTTTGCCCTTTTCCAAAAGCAACATCTGTATTCCAGGGTGGCAAGTAAGAATGCCGTCGCAGCTCAGATTCTACAGAATGTAGAAATGACTAGGTATGTATCCATTTATGATTACATTTATGAGATTATGTTGATCTATCGATTTATATATTTCAAATATATATTAGAAACTGACTAGAAATATATTGCATTTGCAAAGAAATTTTGATTCCATTTATAAAATGGCTTATTTGAACAACGCTGTTTAGGATACATTTTACCTTTTAAAAATATGACTTTGTAAATGTATGATGTACAATTTTTAATCAAATTGCATTTGCATGATATTATATCAATAGTCATAAATGTATATCATGTGTGCTTTTAATATTTCACCCCACTAGTACAAAAACACACAATGAATGACATGATGGGACAATTTTTGAAAACAAATTAGAGCAATAAAATTAAGTATGCGTCCTGATCAGTCCAACACCGCTCCGCCACTGATTGACCATATACCTAGATCCTATTGACTGATTAATGACTGATAGATATTTATACATGTATATATTTATGAGCAATAAAGTTTCATTACTTATGGAACTATAATCAAGAACAGTTAAAAATACAAACATATTATCATCAATATTATCACCAACATCCGCGAACGACGACGCAATGACGTCGACAACAATAACAGCAGCAGCACCACCAACAAAGACGCAGAGCCTTTATGCTCCGTAAACTGGTCTCCACTGGCCAAATGTTAAAGTTGTTACATGTACAAGCAAGTTCTATTTCATGTACGTTAAGTTATGGGTAAGAAATGGGTATTTCTTTATTAATAATATATATTCTTTTTTAATATGTGATGTCAATATCTTTAATTTTTTCCAATCTGTTATTTTCCAATACAGGGCCAACTTGGCGAGAATCCGAATCTACTTTGAGGAACTGAATTATCAATCCATGGAACAGTTTCCGGTGTATACGGTGAGTTTGTTCTCTAAGAAGCCTGAAAACTTGTTCTTTTATAAAGTATCATTTTTATTATCACCATCGTCGTCGGTATCATTATGATCATCATCGTCATTGTTGTCATCAGCATCATTGTCATCGTCATCATCATCATCATCATTATCATCATCATCATCATCGTCATCATCAGCAGCATCATCATCATCATCGTCATCGTCGTCGTCGTCGTCGTCGTCGTCGTCGTCGTCACCACCACCACCATCATCACCACCACTATACTCGCATAGAGATGAACCCCTAGTTTCAAAGCAAACATTTTTGGAAGGGGGCATCCCATTCATGTGAGGAAATAAATTCATGATAAATATTACTGGTGAGAATGGCTTAAATCCAAAAGTCGTCTGTGTACTAAAATGAGAGTCGTCACTCTATGATATTGACTCTCGAAAAACAAAATGAACACAAATAATTGTTTAGATTGTAGGTTTTATATACTAAGTACATCAAATTACCATCTATTTATTCAACATAATTTTTTTTCTTCTTTTGTTTGCAGTTTGTGTCGTTCTTGGGCTCCGTCGGTGGTTTGCTGGGTCTCTACATCGGGTTCTCCACCGTCACCTTAGTCGAGATCATCCTCCTCACCATCACCCTCATCAAGCACACTTTCTTTGGACAGTGTTGTCAGTCTAAAATCCAACCCGTCAACACTTAGTCGATAGCTAGTCAGTATGGTCTATTATTCGGGCAGTGCTGTCAGTCAAAAATCCAACCCGTGAATACCTAGTCAATAGCTAGTCAGTCAGTATGGTCTATTATTCGGGCAGTGCTGTCCGTCAAAAATCCAACCCGTGAATACCTAGTCAATAGCTAGTCAGTATGGTCTATTATTCGGGCAGTGCTGTCAGTCAAAAATCCAACCCGTGAATACCTAGTCAATAGCTAGTCAGTATGGTCTATTATTCGGGCAGTGCTGTCAGTATAAAATTAAACCCGTGAATACCTAGTCAATAGCTAGTCAGAATGGTCTATTATTCGGCCAGTGCTGTCAATAAAAAATCCTACCCGTGAATACCTAGTCAATAGCTAGTCAGTATGGTCTATTATTCGGCCAGTGCTGTCAGTCTAAAATCCAACCCGTGAATACCTAGTCAATAGCAAGTCAGTATGGTCTATTATTCGGACAGTGTTGTCAGTCTAAAATCCAACCTGTGAATACCCAGTCAATAGCTAGTCAGTATGGTCTATTATTCGGCCAGTGTTGTCAGTTCAAGATCCAACCCGTCAACATCTAGAGTCAATAGCTAGTCAGAATGGTCTATTATTCGGCCAGTGCTGTCAATAAAAAATCCTACCCGTGAATACCTAGTCAATAGCTAGTCAGTATGGTCTATTATTCGGCCAGTGCTGTCAGTCTAAAATCCAACCCGTGAATACCTAGTCAATAGCTAGTCAGAATGGTCTATTATTCGGCCAGTGCTGTCAGTCTAAAATCCAACCCGTCAATAGCTATAGGCAGAAATAACTGCCTGTAAAATGTTTCTTGTTGGAGATTAATGTAACGTTTTCAATAAGAAAACATCAACATGAATCAACTATTTTATTACATTACTTTGGTGCCAGTCTATAAGTTCTAATATGCTTTTAATAAAGGTTTTCCCATTCATTTTAACACTTTTGTCATTCAATTTCGTCCCGAGAAGCCGAGAATGTGCCAATGTCAACTTCAATTTCGTCTATTGTCGACCAATTTCACAAAAAGTCCATTCAATTTAGTCATTTGTCACACATTTTCATCCAGTACAATTCAAATTCGTCAGACACAGATGTGTTCAGCAACTGTGACCGACGAATTTGAATTGTAATCAACGAAAATGCGTGACGAACGACTAAATTGAATGGACTTTTTGTGAAATTGGTCGACAATAGACGAAATTGAAGTTGGCATAGGCACATTCTCGGCTTCTCGGGACGAAATTGAATGACACAATTATGAAAATGAATGGGAAAACCTATACTATGAATTAAATAGATGAAAAGTCTTTCTGAAGATTGAAATGTTTTTGGTTAATTCCAAAATTGACATGAAATTGTATTTATTTTCATTAAAAGGAGGAATATCAACAAATAAGAATGAACAATTGCATTTTCTTATTTGAAGAGGGAAAACGTTCTAGGAAATCGAGATCGGTAAGGCTAGAGTTTTCCTGACCAAACAAGAGAGAAGTAAATGGATTAAGGAATGAGAGTGAACTTCTAGGAGGAGTGTCACATACATGAAGAATAGTGTATATTTATATATAGATTATGTAATATTTTTTTGTAGAAATGCACTGTATACCGTCCATTTTTGTTATATTTTACAAATTGCCAATTTTCATATTGATTTTATGCCACCAATCATGTTTAGCAGTGGCGTATCTTGGTTGGACTAATTGTGCAGGGTGGGGGCACATACATTATTGCGGGCACGCCTTATGTATTCTTTTTTGTTTAATTTCCAGATTTAACCCTTGTTTTACAAAATTGTTTTAGGCCCCCCCCCCCCCCCCCCCCCCCTGCTACGCCACAAATGGCTAGTGTGAAGCCATTAATTACAGAAGCTGATATAACCGACTCTAAAACCAGGGTTTATTTTATAAATATTTATGTTTTGCGGAGGCAGTCCCAGTCAGTGGAAGATGTCACTGTAGAAGCTACTGTGGATTGTATTAAAGGGATAGTTGAGTTTTGGTATAGAGGGCGCTTCAAGAATTTTTTTTTTTGGGTGAGGTTATGACAAACTAACTGAGTGCCAAATTTGAAAGAGCATACAATTTTAATGACAGAAGAAACTTTATTTAATCAAAATCGGTTTTACAGCTGAAATATCAATAAATATGTCCGATCGGAATAAATGTGGGATCCCACATTTATTCGATGATTTAAGAAAACATAAATAAAATGCTTACACTTTGTCAACAATTTACAAAGGTTTTTTATGAAAATAGTTGAAACCAATGCTTTTTTTAGAAAGCGCCCTCTTGTGTTTAACAGCGTTTAAAAAATGATAACCGGCTTTTTACTTAGTCGTTTGTAATTTTGTATACCTTTCGAGCATGGTGGTGTTATAACTAATAGTTGGTAATGTTATGGTGCCGGTTTGGGTTACTAAAATTCAGTTTTACCAAAACCCGACTATCCCATTAAAGTCATGGGAAGTTGTTATATGGTATTAATATTGCGTTTCTTCTAAAATATAGTGTTCTGTATGATAATTATAACACAAAGAATACGTGAAGTCAGATCAAATATTTGTATTTGAATCACTTGGTGATGACAAGAAGGGAAATTAATTAAGGAATAAACCATATTTTAACTACGTAATATTAATAATAGCGATTTATATGACGTAGATTTTAAACATTATCATTACATTGTTATTGTTCTCTTCTGAACACTACAGTAGAGCATGTATATATATAATATATATTGTATAATTGTACTATGCATGTAATTTATTAGACAGAAAAATCCACCTCGTTCTGGAGGGTCCTTTAATATTATGACGTCATACTACCCCGCTCCATGGTGAGTGCAACAATAAACGAGAAGGACTGATTTATCGGTCTAGTCATTTATGTGCAGAAGATTCAAATAACGAAAACTTACACACAAGTATTGCTAACCGACTTTGAATCATGCAGTGCCATCATTGGAAGAGAAGCGCATTAATTTTCAGTAGCTGGGCCATTCTTGGTCACGTGTGTGACCCAAAACATGACAAATTTTGAAATGGGATGCTTATATTTCAGTAAGTATGAGACTATAATGATTTTTACTTCATATGTGACTTGAATATGGTGTAGTCTTTCAAACTTAACACAAAAGATTTTATAAGGATTACGTAACTCAATGTCAGAGGTCAAATGGCATGGGTCACGTGTGTGACTTCGCACGGAGCGCTTTTTTCATAACTAAATTTCATTTGGAAAATTCTTTAAAATATGAATAGCTATAATGTTCATCTTATTACCAGAGAAGTACTATACATTTGTAAGTACAACAATAGCAATGAATGAGAATTATATCAAACCGTTGTTTTTTATAGTACTTAATTATGTGGCAACGTCTGGTCACGTGTGTGACATTTTGGGGTGGTCACGTGTGTGACATGTACAATATGAATGGAAAAATGGGAATTTTATAATATCGGGTTTAGAAAAGAATGAAAGGTTGAATTTTTACAAAGTTGGTATCAACCTGTACAGGAAAGTGAGAAGAATGAGCTTGCTAATTATCCTTTTGATATCTTGATTATTTTCTGAATTATGATTATTAGAAAAATATTGAAATATGTAAATTTATGCAAATGAGTAAAAAAGTTTCATTTTAAACTTCAAATCATGTATTTCATGAAACTTTACACATGGATCATTCCAAAAATGGAACAAAACTACAGAAAAATAAAACTTCAATTTTTCCGAAAAAGTTTCACTTTTCAAAGAATGGCCCAGCTGCAGTATTTTTAAATACATTTTTAGAATTTTTTTTTTTAAAGGGAACAATAGATTGCTTCACTTATTAAGCCTAGTCCCACTGCACCCTTTTCCGTTCCGTTTCCTATATGTTTGACACTGATCCGGAAAGTACTAGTTTATGATTGCATCTATGTTTTTGAATGTCCTTGAGGTGTTTTGATATTAAAATTGTTTTGTTGCAAAATGCCATACCTCCTTTTTTGTAAAAATTTGAGATATTTGCGACTTAAGCTGCTGTAAAAATAATAAGAAGAAAATGTGTGCATTTTTTACCTTGATAATGCTATGTATAATTTTCAAGCCTCAAATACAAGCTGCTGCTTCACAGAGGTCCCGGCTATGTACATTTAGTTTGTGATATTTTGTATTTTACTTTTTGCCTAACATATCCCGTTCCTTTGAGATTCTGTAATCCCCATATACATGTAATTTGTACATAGCCCACCATGTTCTTGTAGGCAAGGGGTAACCCATTGCCTACAGGGACCTGCTATTTCTGTATTAACTCTATGGGTATTGCAAAATCTAGTAGGGAACTGGTTAAAATTGTCAAAACTGTTGTCAATGTCTTAGCATTCTGCAACGAAAATGTCTGTTTTCACAGTAAAGACTAATGACTGAATGTCCGTCCGCCAGGGTTAGCCTTCTAACATATGTGCCAGATATATTGATTTTAATATAATGATAAAAAAACAAAAAATGCAATTTGAAATGTGTCATGTTTTTGTTTATTCAGTGTTAGTAGTGTCTCAATGATTTGAGATTGAAATGTGAGCGATGAAGTGTGGTCCAACTGATTGGGGGTGGGGGAGGGGGGGGGGGGGCACTTGTTTGCAACACACCAGTAGTTTTTGTATTTTAGCTAAATCAAAACAACAGGCTACAGGCAAACAAACATAAACAGAAGAGAAACCAAACAAACAAGCTTTTTGCTATAAATGACAACTTCAGTGTATTTCAATATCTAATTTTCTCTTCATCCACCACAAGAACAAATTCATTTGTTAACATCGCAATATTGTGTGTAATTTGGTTGTCAAATAATGCCATTATTTGCGTTGGTCTCGCTTGTTTTCTATTCAAAATTCTCTTCCGGCCTAAATATGAACACGTTTGGATAATTCCCAAAAGAGTGCTTATGAAATGTCTGAAAGCTTTATTCATCCATTATTACGTTTACAACATGACAAAGAAATAACAATAAACTCAAAATTGTAAATTGCACATTGAAAACAAATTTAGTCATGTGTGTAATTTGGTTGTCAAATAATGCCATTATTTGCGTTGGTCTCGCTTGTTTTCTATTCAAAATTCTCTTCCGGCCTAAATATGAACACGTTTGGATAATTCCCAAAAGAGTGCTTATGAAATGTCTGAAAGCTTTATTCATCCATTATTACGTTTACAACATGACAAAGAAATAACAATAAACTCAAAATTGTAAATTGCACATTGAAAACAAATTTAGTCATGATGCATACACATACAAATCTTTCATACTATCTTTCTATACTATAAAGCCCTCCACACACAGAGCCGACTCGACTCGATCCAACTGGTTTTCAGTCGGTTCAGTTCAGTTCAGTATACGTTGCCTCAGGACTCCTGTTTTGCCGATCAAGAGCGAGTCGGAGATCATTTGAGGCTGATTCAACATGACTGAGCGAAACCGACTCTAGCCTGACTGAAAAGCGGTCGGATCGGGTCGAGTCGGCTCTGTGTGTGGAGGGCTTTATACAAGGCTTCTGTGAAGAATGATTGGCAGGGATCTAGTAAATATGTTGCCAAACAATGGTAGATCAAATGTGTATTTCTGTGATCTGATGCATGAAAACTGTTTGGCTTGTATCTTAACCCCTTGACGACGGGAGCAGAGTGAGTTGTGTATAAACTCTAGATGGAGATTTCAGAATCTTGAAGGGAACAGGTTTAAGAGATCTTGTAACTTGTCTGAATCAACCAAACTCACTTGCAAGCTGAGTAATGTTTTACAAATTTCATTACCTTATGTAAAAATGAATGACATATGACCCGAGTACTTTGCCATAATGCAGTGCTATTTGCAAATTCTTTCACAGTTAAAGTGATTCCTCTGATTTTTTCAAAATTAAGTATAAATATTAAATATCACAATTACAAACAGAAAAATGTGAAAAAACAAATCTGGGATTCATACTTCTATCAGTAAGAGGAAAATATCCAGGCATGCAAGCACCACTAACGATGCTAGTGAATTTGTTCGTTTCAGACAAAGGTACTAGATCCTTTCTAGATACAGACTACAGACAATAATTTGCAGACCTCACAACTGCATTTGATTTGGAAGCTGTCTATTAATAACTAGATGGATCTTCGATTGCGCGCAATCGAAAATTATGCCTCCGCTATCACGCGATTTTAATATCAAGCCCAAATTAACATGCACTGATTTAATTTTTCATATATTTTGAGTCCTGTGACCTTGACCATATGACCCTAATCTTTGATGGCTCCCTAAAAAACATTCAGGTACCAAGTTTGATTGAAATCTGACATTTAGTTCTTGAGATTTTGGCATTACAAGCTTTTTTGCATAAAAATGAGTCCCGTGACCTTGACCTCAACCTCATGACCCCAACATTTTATGGCTACGCTGACTCTTTATGATACATTCAGGTACCGAGTTTGATTGAAATCTGACATTCAGTTCTTGAAATTTTGCCATTACAAGCCATTTTCGCATACATATTGAGTCCTGTGACCTTGACCTTTGACCGCATGACCCCCCAAATCTAATCAGATCAGTGGCACCCCGATATGTACACTCATACCAAGTTTGAAATTGATCCGTCAACCGGTTCTTGAGATATCGCAAGAACGAGGCTTTTTTACACATACAGTCAACTTCGCGTAAGTCGAACTTGACGGGACCATGTGAAACACTTCGACTTAGGCGATATTCGACTTGCGCGTAAGTCGAAGAAAATTCGACTTACGTAAATGTATGTTGTGGCCCCTACCACGCGCTGCTATAGCTACACCTCTCTGGCTAGTCGTAGCAGCTTAGCACAGCGGGCCGGTCGTTGCACAGGCATCCAGAAAAAAAAAAACACACACACAACTAAACTTTCATGTACACAGAACTCAACATTATATCGGTTGATAAAAAACCACCCAAACACAAGCTTTCCAAAGCACGTGGCCTGGTGATAGCTGGGTCACTGGTAGGTCACATCAAGGATCTCCTTTGATTGGTCACATGTATTTTCAACTAAAACACTACTTTACAAACACACCGTACACACAGATACCGTAGCACACACAGAATGATACACTTGGCTTACACTAGCATGCACTACATACACATGGCTTGACTCGTCGACGTTCGTAATAGGGGGTTAATCATGTGCAAGCGTAGGTACTGCAAAATCAAGTATCAAGAGGAGAAAGGGAGAGCAAAAGAGAGGAAGAGAGAGATGCGAGATAAGAAGAGAGCTAAGGAGCGTCAGTAAATTATTGCTTCGACTTATGCGTTGCAAATTTCATGTTTTGTTTTGAAAGTGTACAAGGAATTTGATCGACTTAGACGATAATTCGACTTACAAAAATCGACTTATGCAGAGGAATAACACACGCAAGTGTATGACAATAAATCGGGACTTTTTATAATCGTCGACTTACGCGATTATTCGATATATGCGACTTCGACTTACGCGGAGTTGACTGTACATTGAGTCCTGTGACCTTGACCTTTGACCTCATGAACCCCAAAATCTAATCAGATCATTGCCCCCCCAATATCTACACTAATACCAAGTTTGAATTTAATCCGTTAACCAGTTCTTGAGATATCGTGAGAACAAGGCATTTTTGTATATATATTGAGTTCTGTGACCTTGACCTTTGACCTCATGACCCCTAAAATCTAATCAGATCATTGTCACCCCAATATGTACACTCATACCAAGTTTGAAATTGATTCGTCAACTGGTTCTTGAGATATCGCGAGAACGAAAACGGGACGTACGGACGGACGGACGGACGGACAACCCGAAAACATAATGCCTCCGGCCACTTCGTTGGCGGAGGCATAAAAATCATACTCATACTGGTCAGAAGTCAGAACTATGATTATGGATTAGATTATATGCTGGACAAGGAAAAATACAATATTGCTATATTTTTTGTCATTCTTCCAATGTCTGATTTTGTAATCATAGATTTTTGCTGGCAAAGTAAGACTTTTGTCATGGTCATGTGGACCTAGGCCAGGGTCTTTTGCAATCAAAAATGCAATCAATCACAAAGTTGCGGTTAAATGAAAGTCAGAATACATGTATTATATGCACATTTGAGCCAATCACAATTGCGCATTTAGGCAAATTTTCAGACTGCGTTCAATATAGTAACTCTGTGATTTGTGAATTGGCATGAAATGTGGGACTTGCAGTTATTCATTTTTCCAGTGGTGTAATTTATTATCCAAAAGTAAGTCATGAATTTTTAAATCTTTTCCATCCTGTGTGCTTGAATTACTAACCAATTGCATGCATGGCTAGAAATGTATCGACGGGGTGAGAGGACCTAATGTCAATTGTCAGGGAGGGTGGGTGAGATGTGCTCGGACTACAATATTCTATGTACATGTAGTTTTATGTTATCAAATTTGATTCTGGGTCGCCAAAGAGGGAGAAATGGTATCTAGTACAAAATATATCCCAATACAAGATATTTGTATCATCATCTGATATCCTCGACATCTGGGCCCCGTTTCATAAAAACAGATTGTTGTAAGTGTACAATTATTGATATCCATATGGCAATAACTATGATGATGTTATATGTTGATGTGCTGATGATAACACCATGGGATGTGTGTATAGTTTGATTATGTTGCAAAGATTCCCAGCAGTTTTATCATGTAGAAAATGTTTTTTCCCCTTCAATGACAACCCAAATTTGGGGGCGCGGTTAATACACAGGTGCGGTTTATACACAGGTGCGGTTTATACACAGGCAATTATGGTACTCCTCTGAGGGGTTCTTCTTGATTTGTGTGGGCAATCCAACTGGTTGGTAGATAAAATAACTGGACATTTACAACAATCTAAAAAGTTCCATGAAACGGGTTACTGTAGTCCACAGGTGTGGGTAGTACTGTTATCAAGCAGTTCATTGTGATCTGTGTTGGCAACTCTAATCTGTTCATCAATAAATATAAGCAATAATTAGCATAATTTTATAGTATCATATGTCACCAGTTGAGGTTGCAGATGCATATTACAGAGGTTTAGTACCTAATCATCTGATATCGTCTACCAATGGCTCAGGCTGTACAAGGGATTCTTCTTGATTTGTTTATGCAATCCAAACCGACTAGTAAATCTATAGTGGTGAATTACTCATTTACTGATCAAGATTATGTAATTCCCATAAAGATATGGCTTGACACTAGCACTTGCCCAGGGCAAGTAAAAATTGGTGTCGGGTAAGTAAAATTGCATAATTTGTGAAGTTCACTTGCCCGATCAGGCAACTAAAATAATTGTTTAACTACAAGAGAACAATGTAGTTTGATACATGTAAATCTCATCTAGAAGTAAGAGGGCAAGTAAATGTTATATTGGGGCAAGTACAATTTCAAAGTTTATGATTTTACTTGCCCAAATGGGCCAGTGCAGAAAAAAAAGTTAGTGTGGAGGCTTGTAATTGATCATGTGAAGTACTTGACTGCTGTAAAAATATTTCTACCTCTCCATCTCCGCAATTCTACCTGATCATATTATCTATCAAAGAGATCGCATTCAACTCAACTCCTTCTCTGTTGATAAAGCAATACTCGTTACCCAACAAGTTCTTTCTCAATATTGGCAATTTTACCTGCTCACATTACAGAGGTTATGATATTTCAAACTCAACAAAAGTATATTTTTCACTTCTGTTGATTTAGTATCTTACCCAACTATATCAGCAATAACTACCAGATTATATATTTTTACTTTTGCA
The DNA here is from genome assembly GCA_037951105.1 of Echinarachnius parma. NCBI lineage: Eukaryota > Metazoa > Echinodermata > Echinoidea > Clypeasteroida > Echinarachniidae > Echinarachnius > Echinarachnius parma. The sequence goes on along the minus strand of JBAMJV010004913.1, from coordinate 41,366 downwards.
GAGATTGCAATATTTCTAACTCAAAAAATGTATTTATTCCAACACGGTTGATAAACTATTTGGTAATGCGGACAAGGGCCCCATTGCAGAAAGAGATACAATCGAATGTAAGTTACAATTAATCAAAAGTCAGATCATAGGTTTTAAATGCACAAATCTGATTGGTTAACGCGCAAATTGTCTGACTAACAATCAATTGCATCTCTTTTTGCAACGGGGCCGTGGTGTGGCAAGTTTGGTAGAGTGGGTACCTTCCAATCTTGAGGTCCCGAGTTCCAAACCAAAGTGTGTCCATCATGTTTTACATTCAGCAAGAAAATTAATCAACATTTGCTAAGTACTCTCAATCCAGGTGTATAAATAGGTGCCCCGGAAGAATTGGAACGTACATGTAGATCCTTCAAACTGTGAACACCTACCAGGTGCCTGGCTGAAATGCTCCCCGGAGAGTGAAAAATGTGCACTTCTGTCTGCTGGATTGAATGATTGCAGTGTGTATCCGATGACCGCGGTAATAACGATGCGCCATGAGCGTCCCAAAACGGAATGTGCGCTATACAGTTAGCCATCATCATCATTATGATTGATACTCGTCACTCGACTAGTTACTGTCATCTGATCTCTCGTCACTCGGCTCTAGTTACCGTCATCTGATCTCTTCCACCTCTGGTATCTGCGGTATCAGCGGTTCCTCGTGCTCCAAATCGGCGATCCCCACCTGCTCGTATATCTCACCGGTGCGCCACACCTGCACCACGTAGTCCCGCGCGGCGCACACCCGGGCGCGGACCGCGTCGCCGATCTTTCGCTGCAGGAGGCCCAGCCCACACAGCACCAGGAAGGTGTTGGAGAACCACAGGAAGTAGTCCGGACCGATGACGGCTTCGGTCAGAATCGGTCCCTCGTGGTCCTCTGCCGACACGGTGACTGATGCATTGTATGATAAACCTGCAAGGGGATAAATAAAATAAAAGTTAACAACTTATTAACAAAAATAGTTACTAATTGCATTAACCCCTTGACTACGGGAACCGGGTGGGTTGTGTACAAAGTCTATGGAGATTTCAGAATCTCGGAGCCAACAGGTTAAAAAAAGGTAAATCTAGGTAAAACCTAGGAATTTGGGGAAGCAGACTAACATGCTTCCTCTTCTTCAGGATAGACCAGGTCCAACTCAGTACAGCACACCAGGCAACCACTCACCATTTCAGATGCCAGAACCTATGTACCAGATGGTAGTTCTAGGTTTTCATTCGGCTGTTCGAACATGGAACACTCTTCCAGTCTAGTTCCAGATCATATTGTTGGTCACATAACAAAATTTGTTTCCTAGCTTTGTATGGCCAAGCACAATGTCAAATTAGCATTTGGCATCGATTTTGGCATTGAGCTAATTAGCTAAATGCAGTGAATCAATTGATTGGTCCTCTAGAGCTACTTTGATGCTCTCGTGGGCTTTTGTTCTCATTTGCACCATACAAAAAACAAACAAATCTGAACACATAATGTCACTGGCTTCTTTGTTGTGTAGGCATAACTATAACAACAGAAATATTTGGCGAGTACAGAAATGGTTTAGGAAGGAACTTGTGGTTATTACATAATTTAAAATTGCAATCAAATTAAACGGATCTAGTGGTTGATACAATGTATATTGGTGTTATTTTATATGTCCACTGGGTGTTGTGTGAAAAGTTAAATGGACTTTATATGGCCGAGTAATAAGCAAAAATGCAAAGGGACATTCACTAACTCATTGCACTCACTTTGTACACGGTTCTGACGATCCGTTGGATAATTTGACATCTGAACACTTTATTGTAAATATCTTTTTAACGAAAGGGAAATTTGAAAAACCGAAACCTGACCCATGCTTTTTTTGTTAATAAGAATACAACAAGGTATGAGGGAACCGCTAGAATTTCAATTGGATTTTGAGGATTTGGACAGGCAATGTTACTAAGTCCCTTTAAAAGAACATTTTCAGTTTGGGGAATAAATAAAACTGATTTTTACACTAAACTTTTTACTCCAGTGTTCTCTATGTAGGAAACAACTGCAACGGGAGGGAGCACATATCTTCTTAAAAAATTACTTTTTTTTAAGAAGGTGACTAACCATACCGGTGCTGCAGTTCTTATTAGAACTACAAGCTCAAGAAAGAATACCAATCAGTCCTTTTCAGGACTACCTTAGTCCTTTTAAGGACTATTTAAGAAAGAATACCAACAGACTTCCTCAGGACTCTCCAATACTCCCTTCTTACATGGTGCAAGCCGACTGTATAATATGTGACCAGCTATAGCAAAACCTCCCACTTGTCGGCAAAAATCATTTTCAAATCATTAGAAAGGCCTCATCACAAGCTTTCATTTGATGCTTTGCTCTAACAAATTGGTCAATAATTGGCGAAGATATGATTTTTTCAATTTTATGATCATAAGTCTTTTACACACATGTGAACTTAAAATGCCCATTTATTCAATACATGAATAACCGACAAGTGCAGGGTTTTGCTATAGCCGGTCACATATATCATGACCTGTAAGATTAAGAATTTACTAACCTGTCAGATTGTGAATAAAGCCCAGCATATTCTCTAAAGTCCTTTTGGTCTCATTGAATCTGGCTGCTAGCTTTCCATTGTGGAATAACACTATGCTCGGCACAGCCACAATGCCATATCTGGAGTTGACCCTGCAAGGGAAATACACAAGATACATTTTCTAACTGATGCAAAAAAAGAACAAAAGATACATTTTCTAACTGATGCAAAAGAAAAGCATTTTGACAAGGTAAATATAAATCATTTAAATATTTAAACTAAAATTAAATATGATGGTTGCTTAATTTACAGCATGGCAAATTGCATACATTTTATAGTATTCTGCAGGCATATTGCAACAACACAATAATGACAATTAGTTTTCTAATAAAAACAATTTTTATCTTAATAACTTCTTATTTAATTTAAATTTCACTTCTAATTTCTACACATGATGTTGTCCACCTGAAACAGATCAGAGGTCTAGATAGCAATTTAGAGAATTTTATTTTTAGCAAATATTTTGTGTCAACACATACTTTAACAACGTAATGCTATCGCTGATGATCAACCAAAGTACATATCTTTTAGTCATCCTACAGTAAGTAGCAAAACAAGCGATATAGAAATGAAAGCAGACCTTTTCACAGGAGGACAACATTTACTTGAAAACAAAAATATAAATTACTGTTAATAAACTTTGCTTCTACATTGTAATTACCCGTTAGACTGACTAATATCAAAGGCGAGAACGTCTAAGGCAGTCACGGCACGACCGAGGGCGTTGAACTCTGGGGCCGTGGCAGCCGAGAATCGACACGACATGGCATAGAACATGACGACGACACAGACGTTGGGCAGTGACGACTGTTTCTCGGAGTCAGCCTCATCCCCATCCCCTTCTGCAGCAGCACCATCCTCGGTGGCATTCTCACCAGAGCCGGACGTCGCGTTGAGACGATGGGAGATGCGAAGCACGAGCTCGGAGCTGTTCACGAGAATCACGCCCCCGCTGCTGCTGTTCAGTCCATCTGGATTCGGTTTGCACTCGAATCTCGGGGCGGGCGCCGCCTCGGTCTTGGTCTCGTTCTTGGCCGTCTGGTTGAGCCCCTGCAGCAGGGCGCTGAGTTCAAATATCTGGTAGGATGTGGAGAGCCAAGCCTTGCGGTCCGATTCTGATGCCAGGTCCCGAACCGCATTCCTGTGATTTATCAGCGAGATCCGGTGGAAGAACTCGGCAAAATGATTGGGACACGATCCCTGGCTTTGATCTGTCCCTAGCAAGTGTGGGTGAGATGAAAGGGCTCCCTGTACAAAGCCTGAATACAAAGAAAGGGAGGACATTTTTTTATAAAAATCAGTAACTTTTAAATTTCAATATGATGAAATGTGTCATCTACACATCCTCATCTACACATCCAGTGTCAGATGACATGCTGAAGGAGCTCGAATGCATTATCTTGAAGTACCCATGAAGGACTACCAGACATGCTAAAATGAGCCTAGCAGCATGTCTATTTTTGTTCACAGAAGCTTTCAAAAACCCCTGAAAACCACTTCAGGGCAATAAAGGGTTGCGTAACAGTGTTTAACCTCATTTTCGTGTGCATTTTTATGCTAGATAACATTTCGGAATTCGGAAGCAAAATGTTACTAGTTGTTCACCAAAATATAGATTGATGTCTAACAGATTTGAAGATATGAGCTATGAACCATTTTCCATCTCAAAAATTTTTAAGTTTGAAAGTGCCTGTAAAAACATGCACGTTACCAAAAAATAGACCAATTGTAAAAAAACGTGTTTTTAACCATTTTCAAATGCATTTTCAAGGTCAATGCTGTACAAAGACCTCCCCAACATATGAAGTACCCATGAAGGACTACCAGACATGCCAAAATGAGCTTAGCAGCATTAATACTTTTTTTATCAGAGACGCTTTCAAAATCCTCTGAAAACCACTTGAGGGCAATAAATGGTAGCGTAATGGTGTTTGACCCCATTTTTGTGAGCATTTTTCTACTAGATAAGATTTCGGGAGCAAAATTTCACTGATACTAGTTCCCTAAAATATAGATGAATGTCTACCAGATTAGAATATATGAGCTTTATGTCAAAACAGGCACGTTACCAGAAAATTGACAATAATTGTAAAAAACGTGTTTTCTAACCATTTTCAGATGCATTTTTTAGGTCAATCCTCTAAGAAAACCTACCCAATGTATGCATTTTCTTGAAGTACCCATTAAGGACTACCAGACATGCTAAAATGAGCCTAGCAGCATGATTAGTTTTTTTCACAGAAGCTTTCAAAAACCCCTGAAAACCACTTAAGGGCAATAAATGGTTGCGTAACAGTGTTTAACCTCATTTTCGTGTGCGTTTTTAAGCTAGATAACATTTCGGAAGCAAATTTTCGCTGGTGGTACCCTAAAATATAGATGAATGTCTATCATTCCACCAATTTTCATGCCTCTACTAGGTTGGACTAAAGGTGAACTTTGACCTTCAACTTTGCTGATTTCTGATATGTTCAGACTTTGAGGGCGCCCTACACGAAAACGGAACCATTTTTTGTGCTGATTTTTTGTGTGCTTTTAGAGAAAGTTGTTTTAAATTGATTTACATTCTTACTTTTGCTTTATTTGTTGTCTATTTATTTTATTGACCCCTAAACACTGTCCGAAAATTTAAACTTTACGACTTTAGGTCATTTTTGATGACCTCGTACGCGAAAATGAAATTTCGTAGCAGATTTTTTTTTTTTTTTCCTTTTACAGATAACAAAGTTCTTTCAACTTACAAAAATTTAGCTTGCTCCCTCATTCACTTTAGCTGTGAGGGGCAGTTGAAAATGGCTGATTTTTTTATAACACCTTTTAAGAATCGCGCATTGGTTGCTAGGTGAGGCCGTATCTTAGCAACCGTTTGACCTTAGGCCTTAAGGCAAAATATTTCAGAATTTTCCGTGAGACACTTGGGGGAACATTTGGTGCAAATTTTAGCAAATTTGAAGGGGGTTGGGTGAACACCACTGGTTGATTTGACGTGGATTGACCCAGCAGCACTTCCGAGACGGATCACGTCTGACTAATCTTCAGTTTGTTTTATTGCCCAAAATTGCAGATTTCTCCATATTTCAGACATTTGAAGAATAACTTGGACCATTTTGGTAAGTTCAAATAATACTTGTATCATTTTTAGGGCCATTTATGATCGATTTTGCTGAATTTAAGTTCAGAATTTTGCGTGAAAATTTGACAAACTTTTTCTGTACCAGCCCACGTTGTTCCCGTACTGGGCAGCATAGCTCTGCTCCCTTGTGTGGCCGTGGCTAAGTTTGTCGTGCGTACAGGCCATTCCGAAATGTAAATAGAATAAGATTATGTACCATGCTCGTCGCGGTATACACACACACAAAAGTTTGCAAGAATCTTCAAGTTTGAAAGAGGCAGACTATACAAGAAGAAGAAGAATACGTCTATATAACCACATCTACTAAAGTAAATGGTCCAATCAGTTGGACCATTTACACGCAATATACGCTAATACGCTGGAGATAAGCATACCGCCCATTCGTACACTGTACCATTCAACAGTTAAAGGGGACCACCAGGCAAAGGACAACACATTATTATATGTTTTGGTTCCTGGTTCCATACGGGCCAAGCATTTGCGAGTGCGCCAATGCTTTCACGCGTACGTCAATAGATTCCCGGATGATTCATTCGCTCTGCACAGTGCGCTCTGGCTCTGCACGCATATAGTCTACGCAATTCAGACCGCATGAACGCATGGTTGAGAATGGTGATGCGTTTTCCAATTATATATTTTTTTCTGAAAACATATTTTTGTGAACTTGTTGAAGGAATGGAATACTAAAGATGGTACCTTTCTATAATAAGAATATTATTTTTGGGTGGTGGTACCCTTTAAACGCTATGTTTTAGGACGCATCGGTAAGGAAAACGGACAGGAAATAATCATTTTTTTCTACATTTTGTGGTCTTCAAAACAACAGAGTCGGTAATTATTTATCAAAGTATATGAATTGTGGATCACATAAACAAAAAAAAATTTTTGTGCGGGATAGTGCAGCAGGCGGAAGAAGTTGATATCTGCACAACGCTATTGTAATGTACCTATCAATCATACGTGTGTAATTATTTAAGCGCATTATATGGAAAATGCGCTATTTAAATGCATTATCATTATTATTATACGAGTTGATAATATCGGTCACTTTGTCTTTGCCCTTTTAGTTTTACTAGTTTTAGTTTTACCAGTTTACGTGCCCAGCCCAGCGACGTTGTATGAAATTGAAGAGCAATTTAAATCATGTTTCAGGCCTATATCTATAGGATGTTTTATTAAAAATCGGGCGCTAATGTGGTTTCGTACCCCTTTTTTTTTTTTTTTTTTTTTTTTCCGTACCCCTTTTTTTTTCTTTTTTTCCCCAACGCTTTATTTGTCTTTAAACTCAACTAAATTAGTTCGTATTACTCACTGCACTTCGTCCTTATCCCTCGATGGTCTGTTGTAATATTTTGGTCAACATTTAAGCCCTTATTTTTGCGACTTTAATCGATGATTTTGAAAGCGTCGCGGCACCAGCTTCGCTGTCGCAAGAATCGAAATAGCGGGACTTCACGAGCAGCTAGCTATGCCGTTAGCTACCGGTGACTTGAACGTACCGTACTCCTGTCGTACGTGCTCGCGCGCGCCGTACCGGTTACATCCATAGCTGGAGCGATGTATGGTGGCTCTAAATGTGAACTAAAAAAAAACACGATCATACGGCCACCCGCTTGATCAATTGATTACGTTTCAGATTCATAGCCACCATACATATGGACGTAACCGGTACGGAGCGCGCAGGAGTACGGTACTCTCTCCACGTTCATGTCACCGGTAGCTAACGGCATAGCTGCTCGTGAAGTCCCGCTATTTTGATTCTTGCGACCGCGAAGCTGGTGCCGCGACGCTTTCAAAACCATCGATTAAAGTCGCCAAAATAAGGGCTTAAATGTTGACCAAAATATTACAACAGACCATCGAGGGATAAGGACAAAGTGCAGTGAGTAATACGAACTAATTTAGTTGAGTTTAAAGACAAATAAAGCATTGGAAAAAAAAGAAAAAAAAGGGGTACGGAAAAAAAAAAAAAAAAAAAAGGGTACGAAACCACATTAGCGCCAAAAATCGTCACTCCTAACAGTTTTCCCATAGATAGACGTTTGTCCCCCGTTTGTCTTACTAGTTAATTTTAGTCTTTAAACTGAATGGAATAAGCTACTTCAATCTACAGTAAACCAGCCCTCACTTCATACATTCCAGAATGCGCTTGCTAAGGACCCTTCTGTCCTTAGGGGCTAACCACTCTCTCGGACCCACCTCCAGTTAAAACTCCTATGGAGTGTTTTGGAGGAATAAACTACCAAGTACCAAGTAAACGAAATCAGCCACATCAATTTTCACACTATGTACACACACGATTAGCAGTATGTGGGACACTGCTAAATTTGTTCACGACTGTATTTCCTTCTTTTACGTTCGTCAAATTGTTTTGTAGGCATTTTATCGTTGCGAATACTTACCATTATTAAGGGTGCACAAACTGCCACACAACCAAATCACTGAAAATACAAATGAAGACATAATTTTAAGAAAATTAGTGTCTCTATCTTCTTACGACGACAGAATTGTTGATATTGTCGATCATTTCGCTGATAGCCCTTGACCTAATTTTGTTTCTATAGGCATAGATGTTATGTAAAATGCACAATGGGAGCTGCGAAATATCTGGTCACACGGTCGACAAACTTTTCTGGGTCATCAAACTTTCCATGGTACATGTGCTTTTCATACTGATGGTGCTAGTTTTATTCAAGCAGCACGGGGTTGTGCGGGGGCCGGGAGGGCGAATTTTACTGAACAAAATAATGGTAAATCAAATCATATTTGTATAATGTTCCGCATGAAATATATATTTCACAGTTTCAGCGATGTTAGAACAGATATAACATAATTCACTACTTGCATTACCAGGGATACGGGATGTAAGCGATTTTGTTCACGCGTTCACCCATAATGCTACGATACGGCGCGCAGGGGTCAACTCCGCCCCTCAACCATCTGCGATCGCACCACCTGATCCTTCCAACCAATGAGCACATGTGTCGGCTGTCGGGTTGAGTGCGTAGATTCACTGAACTCACTCCCTTTTGAACGACATAATTAATGATTACAATAACGATTTTAAGTGAAGATGTAATGAATATTGAAATATATATACAATTAATATCACTAATCAGTAATTACATGATTTATATGTGAAAATTACGTTCATACTAGAAGCTAACTGCAAGAAAATCACACATTGATATTGTTCTTAATTGATCTGTCGTAGGCGGCAGTGCAGTAAAACTACCGGCTTTCTTATTATAATGTTTACCATTTACCGGGAATATTCATGAGCTTATCAATAGCTGGCTTCTTTATTATATTGGAATGAATGGGCTTCTTCTCTCATAGGGTGTAGTACGGGATAGGTCGGGCGAAGGCTTATGTTAGGGTGTGAGGCGTTACGGATTCATCTCAGTTTCTTGATAAACCTAGACGCTGGAAGTGAGAGTTTTTTTTGCTGGAATAGGAGAAATATCACAAGGATATTCCACGGATTTGTACGATTCTGATGTGCACAGCTGTTTCGGTGCGAGCGTGAGACTCTTTCAAATTCGCTCCACCCACCCTTAAAAAAAAATCTCCGGCGGCCGCGGTGCCTTGATTTTTGGAGAATCGCCTCATCGCGCGACCTCTGTAATTGCACACACATGTATCATTGAAGAACGTGTGATTTCAGATCAAAACCAGATCGAGATATTTTACAAACCAGTTAATGGTTATTATCTCATAAAGGATTTTCTGTAGGTGCTGCATTGATTGAGCTCCATCGAATCTTCATCTTGAAACCAGATTGTGAGTAGAAACTGTTTTTATTTCATTTACTAAATTATTCAATTCGACAATATTATTAATATTATAAATTAGATTTAGAAGTATTCAATAAGTAATATAAGTACTAGTACTACGTTTCTTTAGTAATTAGTCTTACTCTTACTCTTAGACTATATAACATGAATGATATAATTGTGAAGAATTCTTTGAAATTATATATAATTAAATAATATTGTGAATAATAATTCATATCTACCTGACCTTGATTTATGAAGGTTAACCATGCCTTTTATTATATGAATTATGATTTATGATCTGAAATTATTTGAATTTAATTATATAAAATTAAAAAAGTATGATTTGATTAAAATACATGTATATAAACATTGGTGTCGCATAGTGCATGGTAAGGTTAGATTTAATCCCTTTCTACTGTTCTAAGACTAAGTCGCAATATCTAAACTAAAATAATTGAGGTCCTTCTCCTTGTTTTGTTCTATTCCCCTTTTTTCTTAGACTCGGTTCTAATAATAAAATCACAATGTCTACTCTGGGAATCGAGCCAGTGGATGCGTCCACGCGGTACAACACGAACCACACAAATGTCTTCGCCTTCGAGAAAGCTTTCAACTACAAGGAGCAGATCACGTGGTTTGAGAACAACTGGACCCTGTCTTTCACATGTTGCGCCGTCTACGTCATCGTGATCTTCGGCCTGCAGGCGTGGATGCATAACCGGCCACGCTACAACCTCCGCTACGCGCTGACAGGGTGGTCGCTGATGCTGGCCGTTTTCAGCTGGATCTGCGCGGTCAGACTCGTCTACGACTGCTACTTCTTCGTCAAGGCGTACGGCTGGAAGGCGTCGATGTGCGACCCCGTGTTCTACAAGGGCGTGAGCGGCTTCTGGTGCTGGCTGTTCGTGCTGAGCAAGCTTCCCGAGCTCGGCGACACCATCTTCATCGTGCTGCGCAAACAGCGCCTCATCTTCCTGCACTGGTACCACCACATCACGGTGCTCCTCTACTCCTGGTACAGCTACGCGCACTACATCGCCCCCGGTCGCTACTTCATTCTCATCAACGCCGGCGTCCACGCCATCATGTACACCTACTATTTTCTGCGCGCCGCCAAGTTCTTCCGCATCCCAAGCTGGATTAACATCTCAATCACGACGATCCAGCTTCTACAGATGGTCGTCGGCTGCTACGTAAACATCTACGCCTATTTCATGCTCAAGAGAGGCGAGTACTGCTCCATGACGCAGGACAACATCAAATACGCGCTGCTCATGTACTTCAGTTATTTCATGCTTTTTGCCCATTTCTTTTACTCTACCTACCTTAATAAGAATGCACCCAAGAAGATTCATAAAGAATAATGATAAACTATCTTCTTAGATAGATTAGAGACTAGATATAACTATATAAGTTTGTAAAAAAAAAAAAAATGAACAACATGATATTGTGTATTTATATTTTGAAAGATTGAAGTATTGATATTGTTGTCTCTACTCTCTAGTGATATCAGAGATGTCCGTACTACAATCATGGAACAATTACAAATTCTAACTTCAAACAGTTTTACAGTATTTAATGTTGAGTGAAAAAAATTACTGTATATTTGCAATGGATTGCAAATTAGTAATAGGATGTAGTCATAGACATGTGTTTACGAGGGATCTAGTAACTGTGCTGACATACATGTATGTACAAAAAGTGATGAATAGTTGTTAAGATGTGTTTTGTTCATGATATGGTGTGAACATGTCACATTAAATTATATGGCCAAGTAATGAGCGAAATGCAATGTGATATTTGCTAACTCTTTGCACTGACTTTGTGCACAGTTATCCAGTGGATGATTAAAAATCTGAACACTTCGATCTTAAATATCTTTTTAACGAAAGGGAAAAAAGAAAAAAAGAAACCTGTTACATGGGGTGAGAGGAGGAATACATACAATTTGTGTATAACATGTAACCCTGGATGGTAATGTGAGTTTGCCAAAATTGGAGAATAAGTTATCTCTCATTATGAAATAAATTCCTTGAGGCCAGTGAACTCACGTTTTTCCTTTTTTTTTTCTTCTAAAAAATTGTTTTAATTAAATGGCCAGTGGCGTAGCGTGGTCGGACTGATAAGAAGGGGCAGGCACGCGAATGATTGGGAGCATACCTGTATTTATTTTAGGCTAGCACAGATATGCTCCTCTTTCTTATTATTAGGGGGGGGGGGGCACATGCCCCCCCCCCCCCCCCATATTAAGAACATAGTTTGAATATTGAGTTGTGAACTAATATTTTTGCTCCATCCTAGCGAAGTAAGCTGTAAATGTTTGAATCAAACTCCTGACTTGTATTTTAAAGTCGAAGGCCCGAACCAATATACCACAATGAAGTTATTATGTGTGAACAGTGTGATTGGCAATTGCTATGAATGAAAACTATTATATTATTATGTAGGTTAATTGGAGATAATTTACAAAATGCTTGCTCGTGTGTAACCATTCCGATTCTCATGTGGTTGATTGGGCAAGTGAAGAAATTATAGATCTCTGTGTGAGTAATGCAGCTGATTCAATCATGAATACAGGGCTTGACACTAGTAGTAGCACTTGCCCGCTTGCCCGGGGCAAGTAAAATGTCATAAATGGTCCGATTTGCTTGCCCGATTGGCCAACTTATATATCTCTTCAATTGTGAGAGTATATTATGATTGCTTACATGTGAATTTCATCTTGACTTAGCTTGGAACTAAGGCTGTAGTGAAACGGTTACACGACGGTTAACCGACCGGCATCGGCAAAAACGTTTTCACGGTTTCAGTTAGCCGGAAAAAAAGAAAAAAAAAAATGTTGGTTACCCGTTCGGTTAAACGGTTTTTGCCGTCGGTTAACTGGTTTTCAAAATACCCGACTTGCTGCAGCCTTACTTGGAACTATAGCGGGCTTAAATGAATATGGGACCCGCCCATCAATATTTTTGAGGCTCAAGCATTGTTTGATAGGCATCTGACATTCCAAACTTAATAATCATGAGTATCATAACATCATTTGAAATCGGCCAGCTATATGACTACATTAAATCATGTAGTGTAGAGCTATGATCTGTAGTGTGTGAAACCATGCAGTACTTATCTGGGACCGATTAATGTACAGATTTTTACAGAGTTTTACCAACCTAGTGAACATACCAACTCATGTGTTTCGTCAACTGCCAAATCATTTTCATATATAAGCTGTAGTCTTAGAGTTAGAAGTTAGATCTTAAAAGCATTCAGCCATACACAGTTATTAAGATGATTTCAGAATGCACATGTAAATCAAACTTACCAATAGTATATTGCATTGATCAGCTTTCAACCCTTTTTCCTGAGTCCTAACAGTAAAACTGTTATTTTAAGTTTCATGAATATATTATGTGACTGAATTCCTTGATTGCCTGATTTTGGCAACTGTAATTTTGTTCTTCCGAAAAGTACATGCTTCACTGACTTGCACTCAATCTTAACTATCACCTTGGAAACCTCATTTTCCCAGTGCACCCTTCATTAAATTGGACAATATTATAAAATAATACTGTAAAATAAAATAGAGATCTGAAAATCGCAGGTTCATAAAATCCCACCAAATGTTTGTTTGCCCAACTTGTTTCAAACTTCACAGCCTTTTGATTTTGATGATTATTTGTTGTGAGAAAAATAATAACAACTCAACAATTTATAGTGGATATGCCTAGATGCTTGCTCTAAAAATAATAACTTGGGGATGGGATTACCTAAAAGGCAAAGCTAAAGTAAACGTTGCATATTTTGATGATTCCGTTATCTCATAAAATACATACAATAATATACAATACAATTATGAAGCTAAAATATGTTCTTTCTAATATGTTTGTGTGTGATTGTTTATGTATATGCTTTACATCGTCTGATCATCTGATGTTTAATTTCTGTGTAAATTTTGTCAACGGGATATACTGTTGCCATCCCTAATTTCAATCACCTTAATATTTTGTAATCACAGTATTCAGTAATCAAAATATAACGCGACAAGTAAATAGTGAATATTTTTTTTGCTGACATTGGTGTAAAAACTATAAACATTGTAGCAGCCTGAGTTTGTATTTCTTTGCTCACGTGACAATTTTGTTTGTACAATTTTGGAAAACATGTTTGTATGTCTGTGTTTTTCATTTAAAGATAACATAACTACTCCTCACTGTTCTGTGAACTTCATGTGTGAAACTTATTCTAATTCAATGTCAACAAAGTGACAGTTCTTGATGTGTTGTAAACATTCCGTATTTGTCGGTGTATTAACCGCACCCTTTAAAAAAAAATTTTTTAAAAGGGTGCGGTTAATACACGGGTGCGGCTAATACCGTATTAACCGCACTTTTTTTTTTTAATTTTTTTTTTTTAGGGGGTGCGGTTAATACACCGGAGCGGGTAATACACCGACAAATACGGTACTCACATGAGCCCAGAGTTTTAATTGTGTATATTTTGTTTTCTAGATGTTCTATAATGTGCTGTATTGCAAATGTGCAACATTGTACTGTATCAACAAAATGTTTGTGACACATTTTGATGCGATAAGTATATCATGCAATTAAATTTGTATGTACTGTATTGACATAAATAAGGAATATTTTCAAAATTGTTGTGATAATCATGAACTTTTCCCCAATATTATATTTTATGATGACTGGCTTGTTCTAGTCTGAAGAACATGTAGCTGAATCGTGTCTCAAATTGTTTTACTTTTACCCATTGGCAACTCCAAGTTATGAAATGTGATATTATGTTTTTGTAGAATCATTTTTTTCTTCTGAATGAATCACAATGTGTGCTGGTTTGCATCGTATCCTATGACCGGGGTAATAATATCAATGTTGTAAAGCGCTTAGAGATGATTATCAATCATATTAGGCGCTATCTAAATATTATTATTCTTCTTAAAAGTTTGGTTTTATTTTGAAAAAAGGTGCAATGCATTACATTATATGAATGCATGCATATCAGTTTTTTTACTTCAAAATAACTGGAATGATTATCCATAATAATGAATGTAATGAAAGTATTATTAAGCAATGCAAATTTATTGACATAAAAACAAAACGTTATTTGTGTGTGTATGTATCATTATACCTTGGTATAGTTGTGTATTTTCCCTTAATGTTTTGCACGTGCATTTTATATTTATGAGACTATAACGAAAACATAACTTTAAGTGAAAGTTATATTTGAGTTCTTCCGTTTGTTCTCTTTTAATTTATAACTACAGGAACTTGCAAATATTCCACCATGTCGAACATATTTCTTTTACATGTACTATCATTCATGGCCAAAAACAAATATCGCTTACAAAAACTGCCCTGTTTAAGAACCTATTATGATATGATCAAATGTATTTTATACAGAATTCTAGACTAGTAGTGTATGATCCTCATTTTAGAAACAAAATTGTGTAGAACTGTCCTTTATAAATAGATTTGTAGGATGTTTTGTACACAATCAGTGGCGTAGCGTGGTTGGACTGATTTCGGAGGGGGGCACACCTTATGTATTTCTTGATTGTTTCAAACAAGTCCCCCCACCGTCGCTACGCCACTGTACACAATATCTTAGTTTAGAGATGTCAAGTATTTACCGAGTAGTCACGCAATATCAGAAACAGGTTTTTGACTAGCTCATCAGTGGATTTCTATGAACTAGAAATATAATAAAAGTATACAAAGTCATGTACATATTTTTTGCTCAACGTGTGATGTTATTTATTCTGTACGTGACAAGTGTGTAATTTATGTGTTGTTGACTGCACCCATGTTGCAATCCCCATAAAGTTAATGCAGGGTCCCGTCCACCAGGTTCATGTGGACAATTATAATGCATGAGAGAATGATAAAAGTGTTGGAGATGTGACTTGTGTGATTTAAAGGGCAATGCAACTCAAGAATAGAGTTTATCCTACTTTAAATATCGTTATATACGGTACCTGTTTATTATACATGTATGTAACATTACTTCAACTCAGATACATCTACAAGTATTTTAACAATGATTTGAATGGGTGCTATTGAAATTCATTAGTGCATGTAGTCCGTGCAAACATAATAATGGCGGCCTCCAGCGTTCGCGGAAAGAGTGGTATACCCGATAGAGTTTTCTCATATTTCTTCCAAAGCAGAAATCTGAGTCGGAGTAATTATGTTACATATAATAAACAGGTATATTACGATGTATAAAGTAGGATAAACTCTATTCTTGAGTTGCATTGCCCTTTAATTAAGAGTGCCTGGTTAGGCAGATATGATCCTTGTCAAAATATGAATACAAATTACATACCGTAAAACATATTGAGAAAGGTTAACTTGAAATGCAATATTACTTCGTATGCTATCACTGACGAGTATAAAAATGACGAGTCGATGACGAGTGACGACAATATGATTATGATGGTGGTGACGATAGGAATGATGGTGATGATGATAATGGTGATGATGATGATGATGGTGGTGGTGGTGTCGGTGGTGGTGATGATGATGATGGTGATGATGGGAATGATGATGATGACAATGAAGGTGATGATGGTGATGATGAGGATGACGATGATGATGGAGATGATAATGATTGAGATGGTGGTAATAATGATGATAATGATGATGTGATGCTGCTGCTGCTGATTATGACGAGCCCTCTTTGCTCATAATAACTTTATATTTAGTTTCTGTAGAACATTGAGTTTTAAATCTCTCAACGATATCTGTAACTTAACTTATTTGGGTCTTTGACAATGAAGATCTGATTACATTTCAAAAGAATTTGAACAAGAAAGGAACTAATTCATGTAATTTAGAAGAACAAACAACAAACAGGAACAATGCGGATCGTGCATGGTAATAACGACCTTTGATGTGCACTATACCAGCACTAGCTTATCACCCCATTATTCATGTTATCAGGTACTCGACTCGTGCCCTTGATCGCTAGATGACAATTTCATTTAACTTCGTGACCCTAGGTCATAACATAATCATACTTATGTTTGAGATTTTAAAACCAGAGTATAATAAAGGAGGGCCCCGTTGCAGAAATAGTAAAAAAAAAAAAAAAAAAAAAAAAAACACGAATGTAAAGTTGCACAGCCGGCAATTTTAAGTCAGGAAAATAATTCAGAGTACTTAGTCACATGATCTGAATTGCAATTTAATTTATTGTTTAAAGCGCATATAGCGAGTCATGCGCTATATAAGTATACATTGCTATTATTACTTGCAATTTTACAATAATAATAATACAAAATAATATATTACATTTATATAGCGCTTAATACAATGTTTCTAAGCGCAATATTATTAGCCTTGGTCATCAGGTACAAGTCAAACCCGCACAATTATCTTGCGCACCGTCTCAACTCCCTTGGGAGCATATACTAGCCCAGCTGCCCAACGGGCGCTGAAGGCTAGTGAACAACCGACCAAGTACCCATTGCAATCGATTGTATTGCTCTTTCTGGGTCCGCAGGGATAAGGGGGTTATAAGAATAATAGGTCCAGGCGAATTAAAAGCAGTAATTTGAGTAATGGAAGGACACTTAGCTTAACCTGTCACACTGCATGGTGTGCACTATACTATCACTATCTCATCAGCCCATTAACAGCTACTCGACTCATGCCCTTGATTGCTATAGAGATGACAATTTCATTTAACTCCGTGACCTTAGGTGATAACATAATAATTACGTTTGAAATTTTAAGACCGGAATGTCACGAATCAGCAGGGATATGTATATATGGTACAGGTCCGGACGAAACCAAAAGCAGTATTTGGACCGTTTGGAGTACACTAAAACCATGGTAACATGTCACACTATAGTGTGCACTAGCTCGTCACTCCATTATCATGTTCTCGACTCGTGCGGGCTCTTGATTTCTAGATTAAAAAAAGAAGAAAAAAAGTAATAATTCTTTTGTAGCGAATTTCCAACTATCAACGCAGCGACCGTATATAATACAACATCAACAACACAATTACTACCACCCCCACCACCGCAAAAAAAAACAACAACAGCAGCAACACTGGGAATATGTTTTCAGTAAACAAATATCTTTGAAACTGTTATTTATCTGATATAAATATACATCTATCAGATTACTTAATTTGCTGGTGACTTAAATTGTGCGTAGTAAGTTTAGAAAAACCACAAATTGCCAGAAATGTTGTGTCTTTTTCTAAAATGTCAAGATGTTTCCCGGCAGGGTAGACTTATAAATAAAATATTTTACAACTATGAGAGCATTCGAAATGGAATGATTCTCTTTTCACGTATTTTATTCAATGAACATTCAAATGGAATGAAAAACAACCAATTTAGTGTCAAGGGGCATTTCGGGAGGTACCACTACTCAATTATACCTTTAACACAGATGTGGGTTAAAGATACGCAACCCTCTGCAAATATAATCATCATTCTTTTGAACCGTAACTTATTTCAGTAATCAATAATTGGTTTTCGCTAATATCCACAAATGCACGTATTTATGAAACCCTACGTCTATACAAGAACATGACGTAAATGCGTCACTTAAAGTGATTTATATAACTTCATGCATTTAATCAGAGACTTAATCAATCCAGTATACCAGTTTAAGAATATTCTGAATCATTCGTGAGAGTTTCATAGAAATAGAACACTATAGTGAACATTCTACAGACGCTGAATAGCGTTCTGGAACGCTTTTCAATTCATTCATAAATATCTCCATATATAGGGAGACATTTAGATAATCAAAACCCATTTCATTCTTCTGTATACCATGCATTATCCAACCAGAACTAGATTCAGTATTATAGAGAAAATATAATGCGGATAAGTAATCTTTGTTGAAATTGACAAAGTTAATAAATGGATCGCTTCAAGACAACAAGTTGGTTAAAGATAAACCCTACGTCTATACAAGAACATGACGTAAATGCGTCACTTAAAGTGATTTATATAACTTCATGCATTTAATCAGAGACTTAATCAATCCAGTATACCAGTTTAAGAATATTCTGAATCATTCGTGAGAGTTTCATAGAAATAGAACACTATAGTGAACATTCTACAGACGCTGAATAGCGTTCTGGAACGCTTTTCAATTCATTCATAAATATCTCCATATATAGGGAGACATTTAGATAATCAAAACCCATTTCATTCTTCTGTATACCATGCATTATCCAACCAGAACTAGATTCAGTATTATAGAGAAAATATAATGCGGATAAGTAATCTTTGTTGAAATTGACAAAGTTAATAAATGGATCGCTTCAAGACAACAAGTTGGTTAAAGATAAACTGTGTTTCTGTAAATGAATAACTATACCCGCGCAACCACCGCCAAGTTAATGCTGAACCGATTCGTGTGAATATAATTATGTTCCAAGTTTTGCATTAACCAGATCAACAAATCAAGTGGAGCTATTAAAATTGTAAGCAGAATCATGAAGAACAATTGCGTGGGAGGGGGGAGGGGGGGGGGGGGGGGGGGTTAGTCACGATTATATTCATATGAAGGGCATTTGGTATGTGATATGTGTTGTGACAGAAGGGATCAATAGGGATCGAGTAACATTATCCAAGTCATATAGTTTATACAACTATATACATGACAGTAATCGTAATTTCTGCCCTGACGACGATCCTGCTAATATTGAAAGCTAGGATCCTAGTGACTCTCATTCATTTTAAAGTTAGCTATTTTTTGTTTTACTATTATTACAAGATAGTAACTGTATAATGGTTTAATTTCGTAAACGATTATGCTTTTTTGCAGTGACTGGCAATTATTATTCCATTATAGGAAATATAATATGGATTATAAGTTGTCATGATCACTTTAAAATTGCAGAAAGATACGTTTAAAGGGATCTAGTAACTGTGTTGACAAGTGCAAAAAGTGATGAGTCATTAAACAAATGTGTATTGGTGTGATCTGATATGTCCGCAAAGTAATGTTGTGTTACTCAATGTTACTCAATCCCTTTAATTATGTGAAGATATCAAAAGCAAAATTGATTTTGACATGACTATGATATTATGATAACTACTGCCACAAGAAATAAGAACGTAGACAATCATATTGACTTTGCATTGAGGTTAATATTGATTATTTTCTCGAGAGTTTGTTAAAGGGGCCGTCACAAATCACAAACGGAGCCCGCCCGACTTCTCTGCGAGCTCAAAAGGGCATTTTCGCCCGGACTACGGCCGGTGTTCGCGCGAATACTGTGGGCTCCGCCGCGTTTTTCAGGGTTCAGCAGACGTCCGCAGGGCACCGAAACCTGCTCCCAAAACCAGCGATTTTTAATCGCCGAAATTTTAGGTCGCAGAGCTCGTAAACAGGTCGCCCGTAGATCGCCCGGTAGATCGCTCGGGCGTCGCCAAACACCCTTTTCGATATTCGGGCGACAATCAGACAATTTTAGATCATTTTAGGCTTTACATTTCGGACGGAAACGGCAGAGCTGCGCGACCGCCGCACGGCCTCCTTGCGATACTTGACCGACCTACTCCCGTATCCCGCGCGACGTGTACAAATTCGGGCGTGCTTCGAGCGAGATCCGTGCTGGTGCCGGGCTGCCGCCGGGCGGCCGTCGGGCGGCTTCTACGGGGCCCGGTCGATTTATAATCACTTATGTTCAACGGGCGCCTCCCGAGCCCCGTCCAATATGTGACAGCGTAGATGTCGAGCGAAAAATACGCTAGACTCCCTGGCGGATTTGAAATTCGGCAACTCTCGGGCGATCTACAGATTTGGCCGGAGTCCGTTTGATTTGTGACGCAGGCTTTAGGAATGTTTGAACAGGGTGTAAAACAAAGACTACAGAATACGGGGGAGTGTATTATCTGAATGACAGAGGACAAATGACACAGAATAGTTGATACTTCAGTGAACCTGTTCACTTTTAGATTTGCAATCACCATTCAGTTAATACAGGGCTCACCAGGATCACGTAGGTATTTAGTTAACATTTTGTCTTTAAGATTTTACGCGAGTCTCGGAACTGCCCCCCTAATTCCACACCCCCCCCCCAAATAGATTAAAAGAATACACGTTAATACATTGCCAAACTTCACCTTTATTGTAAACAGGTGGTCGATTTACTGGAAAATACTGACATTTTTTTAGTAATCATACTAAATATTTGTTGGATTTAAAACTTAGACCAGACAAAATATCGGGTAATTTGGCGAAGGGGACTAAAGATTTACGGAAAAGATGGTTTCCCCGATATAATTGTTCTCTATTATTATTAGTTTAGACATTTTTATCCTGATCGTGCGTTACAAAAAAGTTGTGGTACATTAAAAGTAACATCATATTGTTGAACTATACATGATTTATTTTTGTTTTGGGATATACAGGTAACTAAATTTCATCAAAATATTTCAACATAGACTGACTCATTGTTCTGAAATGAAAATAAAATTTATATATAAAACAACAACATCGTTAACAAAAATAATATAAAATATCACAAAATAAACTGAAAATAAAATTTATATATAAAACAACAACATCGTTAACAAAAATAATATAAATCACAAAATAAACTGAAAATAAAATTTATATATAAAACAACAACATCGTTAACAAAAGAATATAAATCACAAAATAAACTGAAAATAAAATTTATTTATAAAACAACAACATCGTTAACAAAACAAATATAAATCACAAAATATACAGTCAATAGTTGATAAAAAAGAAACAGCAATAGCAAAGCAGGCTAGTCGATGCCAGTCCTTTCACAATATTATCATAAGACAGATTTCATAATTTGTACAATAATTTGCAGCGTATTTACAACATTTACAGAAGTATAATAACTATCTGCATATGACATGGATTTGATATTTGCTGGCTTATAATATCCAGGTTTTGTTTTAGTCTGGTATCATAACAATGCTCAACTTTAAGACAATAATCAGTTACATCATTGGGCAGATATAGTACTACATAGTTCTAGATAGTTACACCTTCTGAATGACATCTTGCTCTACCAGACTGTTAGAATCACTAGGACATACTTGTCTAGGGCTAATACAAAGCCTGAATCAGTGGCAAAGTGTGGTCGGAATGAAGAGGGGGGGGGGGGGGGGGGGGGGGGGCACGCAGATTGTTAGTGGACACAGCCTATTGGTTCTGTTATGAAGAATTTCCCCTTATCACTTGCCCCTATGCCCATTGTAGCTACGCCAATGTAAGTTAGCCAACTTGAGAAAGGCCGGACACTGAATTTCTTCCGTTTCTGAGTGTTGTTGTTGTTGTTGTTGTATTTTTTGTTATTTGTTTATTTATTTATTTTATTTTATTTATTTATTTAATTTTATTTTATTTAATTTATTTATTATTATTATTATTATTTATTTATTTATTTATTTATTTATTTTTTGTGGGGGGGGGGGGGGGGGGGGAGTTTAGTCTAACAATTGTGAACCGACATTTTGGGATATTTAGGATGATTAGGGTAGGGTGGGAATCGGGGTGTTAGAACTTCCGAAAGGTTGCAATTGCTTCTCCCTTTGCCTCGTTCGTGTTTGATATACGCCGCTATAAGAAGCCCCCCCCCCCCCCCCCCCCCCCATAATCTCGTGTTTGCTGTTCGAAGACAGACAACAAACGCGGAGAGCGACAATTTGAACCTTGTGCAAACCAGCCTGATCGTGTCATTGAGATTGCGAAGCGGTGAGTAAACGTTATTAATTGTCTGTCATTACATCGTAGAATTCAACGAACCTTTGGAATAAAAGACTACGTAATGGGCAGTCCCGGTAATGGATAGAGGACAGAAATATGTTCGTTTTGCCTCTTCTTTGCAAAACGTGCGATATACATGCAGGTTCACAACAGGTTCACGACTGGTTCACGGCGGCGATTTTGTGGCTGCTTTCGCGACGATATTTTCGACAGTCGTACAAATTGGTGTAGGCTATAGTGAAATTTCTGTCGTGGCTTGAAATTCGGAGTACCCTGTTTTATGCCACGACAGATCCACGACTTTTTGTTGACGTACTGATGCCCTAATAACATCATACGACAATCGTAAGTCAATCACACGACATTCACACGACATTCACACGACATTCGTACGAACAAGGACATGTTGTGGATGCCAAACAGTTTGGTGTAATTTCTTGCGACGATCGCACGTCATTCGTGAGATTGTCGCGATATAATTGCAAGAAATTCGTACTTCGTGCGATGATCGTACGAAATTCGCACGATGCCCTGAAGTTATACTCATTGATTACCAAGAAAGTTGCTACTGTTCTGTCTATTCATGTAGTGAAAGCATCTCAAATTTCATCTGACCACCACGACAGCCGTACACAACAAAAAAATACTGAAAAGCTACATTTCTTATGACAGAATCATCTTTGGTTTCATCGCGAACAGGGCTTCATTGCATGATCAAGAAACTATTCAGGTTCAATTAAAGGGGATTATTATGTCATCAGCCCACTCCATCTAAAAAGAGAGAATGATTAATTCTGATTACAGATATCTATTTTCATGAAAACACATTATAACAAGGGCAAACCGGGCAAACCGGGCAGTGATTCAAAGAGTCTTGCCTACGAAAAAGAGAAAAAACCCCAAATATAGTTGAATGCAGTAGCGTATCGCGCGACTATTTATTGTGGTGTGCACAGAAATGCAATTTAGAAAGAGTAGAAACCCAACTGAAAAGTCTCTATTAATTGGGGGGGGGGGGGGGGAGGGGGGGGGGGGCATGCTCCCACGCCCCCACCCCGTAGCTACGTCATTTGTTCCATGACATAATCGTCATTGGGTGCTCAGCGCGTGTAAAAGTGACTTTGTACGGAGCACACATCGCCCGATTATTATCAAAACTAGTTTATTGACCAAGGTTATGATAATAATACAATGCATGCAAAGAACAAAATTAATGCACCGAATACCGCGCAGTTAGCACAAATACTTGTGCCTTGTGATCGGTCATGCAGATGAACGAACAATTTACAAAATAAATATAGTTTTATTTGTTCTACTCGCAAAATGTTTGCCTAGTGATTTGATATGAGTTTACATAATCCAAAATCGATGAGATAAGAACGTACAACGTAGATAATACGTGACGTCAGTGTGTGAGTTGGATAGTTTTCAAAGTTAACATAATCAACGCGATTATTTGAATTATCTGTAAAATGCCCTTGCTTTGTCTGATTTCTTTACCCGAACCGACTCTTGATCAATGTGAGATGAACGCTCGGTCTAATTAATTAGTCTACAATTGTCTTTATCATGATACATTCATAGCAGCGTTACCTGGGCAGGGGGGAGGGGGGGGGGGGGGGGGGGGCGGGGGGGGGGGGGGGGGGTTACTGGCGGGGTCGATTTAACCCTACTTTGGGGATTCATGGCCCTGCCCATATGACCATAATTATTAATTATCTTACGTTGAACGTCCATTCTCCTTATATTATCATGCCACTGACAAAGTATAGTGCCCTCTTTTGCAATTGTGCAGAGTGGGGGGGGGGGGGGGGGGGGGGGGGGTGTTTACCTCAGAGTTATTCTATGACAGATCCAGCAATTTCTCAAATGAAGAGGGGGAGGGGGTCATGTAAGAGATCATTACAATAATACAAATAAGTGATATCATAAAATAAACATACAACAACAGTTAGTTATAATATTGCTGGTGTATGATTAATTCATTATAATCATGTATAAAGGATTTAGTGGAATGATTTTCGTTTTGAGTACCCTTTATTTATGTTCATCATTTTCGTGAAATGTGGAAAATTACTAACTTGAGATGACGAAAAAAGCCATGTTGTTGAGTGTACCTGGTCACTATACCTGCCTACTCCTGTCACAGGAGCATTATTATCGCAAGATCCAAAGTCTCCGTTCAAAAGGTTGTCGCGAAATCAAGTTAATCCGTGTGAATGAAGAACAAATGAAGTTCAAAAAGTTAGTTCCAAAAAGCACTAAATCCACTTTCAATAAAAACAATTTGTGTTAATAAGCTAAGTACCTATCTAGACATTCTCATTTTAGGACAAATTACACAGTCAAAATAGAAATTTGAAACTTTCCGTTTTCATATTCCCTTATGTGTACACAGTTTGTCCCCCAAAAAACTTGCTTTCTTGCAAGTTGAAAAAGTGGATTTAGCGCCTTTTTGGAATTAAGCTCTTCAAATAATACAGATTATTTAAATGCATTATCATTCTTTGAGGACAACGAACCTTTAAAAGGATAGAGTTCTGGTAAAGAGAGTACAGTTTTGGTCAAACTGAATTTAAGTAACCCAAACCTGCACCATTACATGACAAACTAATAGTTATAACTCCACCGTGCTCGAAAGCAATACAAAATTACAACGACTAAGAAAAAAGCCTGTTATCATTCAGAAAGAGCCGTTAAAACTCAAGAGGGCGCTCTCTAAAACCCCATTGGTTTCAACCATTTAAAATCAAATGTTGTGCATGTGATGTTTTGTTGAAATAGTGATTAGATAGAGAGATAATCAAACAACTATTTAAGAATCTCTTTTGTAAATTTTTGAAAAGAGGAAGTATTAAAAAAAATATTTACGGTTGGTTCAAAATTATCGAATACTTGTGGGGCCCACAATAATTACAAATGATTATGTCTATTTCAGCCGTTTCTGAACCGATTTTGATAAAATAAAGTTTATTCTATCATTAAAGTTGTATGCTCTTTCAAATGTGACACTCAGTTTTTCATTATCTCACAACAAATTATTTTGTGTAGCGCCCTCTATACCAAAACTCAACTATCCCTTTTTATCATGTTTAGGAAAGGTTAACTGACACTGAACAGATGATGCATTAATACATATTTTTAAGGAGTGAATAGGTTGAAGTTTGGTTCACATCACTCCGTACAAGGTGACTTTTGTTTTGAAATATGTAACGCAATCTCAACTCAAACTAGGTCCGTGTACATGGATTTTTTTACTATGCTCCTTTACTTAGAGTAACTAAAAAAAAAACTTACAACTCATGGCAA
The DNA here is from genome assembly GCA_037951105.1 of Echinarachnius parma. NCBI lineage: Eukaryota > Metazoa > Echinodermata > Echinoidea > Clypeasteroida > Echinarachniidae > Echinarachnius > Echinarachnius parma. The sequence goes on along the minus strand of JBAMJV010004913.1, from coordinate 15,806 downwards.
GGCTCAGGGAAACAAATAAATTTACTTCTTAGGCTATTTTTCAAGCTTGCCTGAATGAATACGACACTCCAAATTTGATTTGCATTGAACTCTATACAAATTTTCAGGGGCTCTTTAATGATTTTCGGGGGGCTCTTTTTATTGCATTTCGGGAGCGAATTCGCACCGAGCCCCGGTGTATTTTTTTCACTGGCAGTGGCAAGGCTAGATGGCGGGGAGGGATTTGTACAAACATATTCCCATGACATGTACGTGTACGTGTACATGAGCAGGACTATCTGTTCTAAATGTAGACTAGTGTAAGAAGAATGACGACAGTGTGTGTGTGTGTGTGTGTGTGTATGTGTGTGTGGGTGTGTGTGTGTGTGTGTGTGTGTGACAAGGGAGGGGGGGGGGGGGGGGCAAGGCCATGTTGACACCCTTCTACCCATTTGGGGTGCACATCGCTGAGTGGGGGAATAAGTCTCACAATATTTGTTAAACAATACTTAATATTACAAAACCTTCAAACACAAACATCCTTGTTATCAACCAGTCATCGCAACTATTAATTTGAGAAGCTCATTAATTATAACCATTGTTCTCATTAAATACTCATAAAGATAACCAATTTAAATAATGTACACGTTCAAGCAGTCAATATAAACTCGTGTAATCTGATTTATTACAAAGTCTTTCCACCGATTTGAAAATGATACAACATATAAAAAGTACTGATCAATTATCTTTCCAAGAATTAGTAAAACACTTAAACATGTATCAAAGGCATAATAATGATAGTAATGTATTTTATAATATAGCACTGTATTAGAAGAAGTACAACAGGAACATGTCCAACACTTAGGGTGGAATTTACAAAGGAGGTTTGTGTAAACCATGGTTTAAACCACGGTCTACAGCTTCTATGGAGTGCCATTTGTAAATTGATGGAGAAAGAATGTTAACTCCTTACTGGTTAACAATGTTGATGCCACCCATTTGCTGAAGGCACCGAATAAATGTTTGTCTTCTCAGATGGTGTAATTTGCTGGTTAGCAAGCATTAAGAGTCATTATATTATTATAAATTATTAATTGTTTTCACTTGATTACGAGCAGCACTCCATAGATGTAGACCATGGTTTAAACCGTGGTTTACACAAACCTCCTTCATGTCCTTTGTGGATTCCAGCCTTAACCCGTTCACTTCAAGATTATAAAATTCCCATAGACTTTGTACACAACCCACCCAGTTCCCGTAGTCAAGGGGGTTAAATTGTATCAAAGTAATGATAGTGACAAATTTCAATAAAGCATTGTATTATAATTAAAGTCATACCTGTAAAGTGTCCAAATCCACAAGAATTACTTGGAGCTTCCTCGTTACTCTTCTACCGTGTTGTTTAGCTTATGGTAAGTGAAGAATAAAATAGGGTTGGATTTTTTCAAATGTCCCTTTAGTATGAAGATAATTATCATTGAAAATCATTATTTGAAACACGTTGATTAACGCAATTGAAAAAAAGTACAATTGTCCTAGCTAAACATGTCCGAGCTAGCACGCGTGGGAAACATTCCAGACGCTACTGAACTTTGATCCAACGTACGTGCGCAAATTCCATGAATTCTGTACAGTAAACATACACGAGTGCGGATATCGTCAACGGCTGATTGTGACTGCTACAAATCCATGACAGGCCATCAGTATTCAGTGATAAAATATGAACTCAATATTCGTTTTTTTCACTAGGTAAACAGTGTTCGTTTTCTGTCAAACTTTCACAAATCTTTCAATTGTATTTTACAATGATATTGATGTAGGATTGAAGTCTCAACTCTCAAATGTCATTTTGTGCAATATCTGACACTTTACTGGTATCACTTTAAGTCTCAAAGAGCTCAGAAAATCATTGAGCCAAGCAGCCTGGATGGAAATTTGTTGATTTGATATTTTGCAGAAAATGGAAATAAATTGAAATTTAAAATGAAAAAAAAAGAGGCAGAATCATTTCCAGGCATAAATTCATGCCAAGAGCCCGTTTGATGCGCCTGGGAAGGCCCCCCCCCCCCCGGCCCCATTCAAGAGTCTTCGTGGCTCGATGGGTTGAGCCCCGGTCTAGCGATCCGGAGGTCTCAGGGTTCGATTCCCGGCGAAGCCTATTTTTCTTTGCTCATTTTAAATAATTTAAAATATTTTTCTAGTCAGTTTCCTCTGTTTGAATTTAAAAATTAATTAGGACTGTATAATGGCACTAATGAATACACATTACTGAACAAGTTGAACAAATAAAGCCCAGCTACAATTTCTTCAAATTTAAATCAAAATCGATACATTGATGCACTCTAAAGTAATGACTTGGCACAAAAGTAAACAAAATACACAAATAATGTTCTCCTTTATATTCCCAAATAAAATCTCACCTCTAACTAAGTTTCATTACAATTTTTGCATAATTTGCATAATTTCATGGTAGAAAATGTATTAAATCACTGTAGCACATCAATAGAAAGCCAAGATATTGAAAGACATAATTTATTTTCATCAAGAATAAAGTATACATTTATATGATAGATTTGATCACTTTTTGTTTGTTCTACAAGTACAAAACTGACGTGCATGACTTACACTAAATGTACTATCCAGGACCCCGTAACTACTGATATCAATCCAGCATACGTTTTGAACCGTAAATTTAAGTGGGCCACCCAAAACTGGATTTCTAAACTCACAACGATTCAGGGACCCTGGCTTATGGTCAAGTTATGGCCGAGTAAATAAAAGATTTTGTCAAATTTGAATGGCCCCAAACCTAAATAACCAAAAAAAAAAAAAAACCAAATAAAGAAAGGCAAATAGAGTACAGAAGCCATGACGTCATAAAAACACTTTTTTCGAATTTTTAAATTTGAACTCCATTTTCCGTAAGAGCATCAATAATAATGTCCCAATACCGAAAATCAATTGAATATATTACGTATTGGCTGAGATATGCCCATCCGAATGAATTTTACTTCAATTGGCAATCAGTGTTATAGTGCACTGGTTCATAAAGTTATGACACTGATTGCCCATTGACAACAAAAATCATTCGGATGGGCATATCTCAGCCAATACGTAACCTATTCAATTGATTGTCGGTATTTGGACATTATTTGTTATGCTCTTTCTGAACATGAAGTCCAAATTTGAAAATTCCCCAAAAAGATGTTTATGACATCATTGATGACATCACACTTCACCACTCTATAAGGTCACAATTGGTTGCCAATTCGGGCCAGTGGAATTTAGGATCAATGTTTTGTGACCCTAGGCCAGCTGCGTGCCTGTGCTCATTTCCAGCACTGTAATAGTTTGTAATGATTCCTCAAACGTTCATAGATGTCAAAGATATTATCAACAAAGTGAGTAGGATTTTGAAGAGTTCATGTACAGTACATACAATGTAATTATAGGGCCAAATTAAGAATGATTTTGAACAGTAAACAGTTCATAGATAAAATGTAATGAGAAACATCCAGTAATAGAGAAATAATTTTAGTAAGTTAAGAGTCAAGAGAAGAACACTGCCATTGCTACATTTGAAAACAAAGATGGCAGCAATTACACCAAATGCATGAAAGACATTTATCATATATATATATTTGCTATATAATTATCAAATTAATGAACTTTCCAATATTTGCAGGCACTCCCACTTTGATATGACTTTCTTTATACACATACATGTATACATAAACATACATACTTTGTATCTAATTGCTATATTAACTTGCATCATGTCAAGACTTTGTGTACCATTAACACATTTGCGAAAAAATATACCAAAATCTATTATACAAATAGTGCATGGTTTGGAGTTGAATATACCAGAATAGACAACGATACATTTTTAATTTCTCGAGAGCGATTATATTGCATCGAGGCCGCAGGCCGAGTGCAATATAATCGCACAAGAGAAATTAAAAATGTAGAGGTGTCTATTATGGAATATTTAACGACAGGAATCATGTACTATTTGTTATATAAGATGATTATTTTGAGGAACTGATTTTGTTATCATGTTGATAAACCCAAATTGTCCTTGCTCAAATTGTGAGTGTTCTCTCGTCGGCCCTGCGTACTTTGTACAAGGGCCAGCGCGTATTAAAAATAATTGCGCGCTCTGCGCATTTTCCCCATTCAAGAACAAGCGCACAAGCGCACATTACGCACTCCAAGGCCATCCCCTGCGCAGTTATAGTGCATATGCACTATAACTTTACCATTTACTATACCGGATTAAGCATCAGTAATCAACCAATAGGAATGCTCAATTCCCCTTAATTATGACGTCATCATCTTATAAATATAAACAAATATTCTTTGCTTTGGCAAGGTCCTTCTCAAAGGAGCTGCTTTGGCAGTTAGGTATGTATTCACACTTTTCAGTCTTCTCAGAATGAATGTATTATTTATTAATACTATCCGAATGAACAATTTAACAACATGAATGTAAACATTGTAATGTCCATCACTGAAAATAACCCTGTACAAACTTTCAACTGGCTAATTCTTTTAACAACAAATTGAGATGTTAAATACAAGTACAAAAATGGTAAGTGTAAAAAGGCAAATCTTACAAAAAAAAGTATCGCTAAAATAACCCTGGAACTGATCCTATTAATCATGTTGAAAACTTAAACATATCAGACAAATTTCTAAATTTCAGCCTTCTCATGGCAATCAGAAGTACAATTTGGCAAGATGAATAATAAATTGTTGACCTGCAAATATATTTAGAACTAGATGGATCTTGTCGAAATGATGCCTCCGCTATCATGCGATCTTTATATCAAGCTCAAATTAACATGCTCTGAATTAATTCTGTGCAACCCGATAACATAATGCCTCCGGCCACTTTGTTGGCAGAGGCATAATAATACTGTCAAATATGTATTACAAACATCACATTGAATTCAGAAGAGCCCTTTTCATTTCCCTAAAGAAATTAACAACATAACTTTGGGATAACAGCGCCATGTACTCCCCCCCCCCCCCCCTGATTCTTTGATTTACATCCATACTTTCAAGTTTTTATTTATATATACATGTATGTATTTTCTTTGTGTATTTCAATTGTCACATTTTATGTAAATCAATTATAAATATACTATTATTGTTATTTGAATATGTTGTATTTGATTTTTCAATAAATGCAGAAACATCTGCTAAAAAAAAATAAAAAAATAATAATATAAAAATACATTAAAAAAAAACTTTACCTGACATCCCCCCAAATAAAAATAAATACATCTATATTCCCAAATATTGTGCTTAGAAAAATAAGTACAACAATTAAGTTCATTAGTACTGACAGAGGAATGTTAATCACATGTAAATACATTTGTAGAATCTGTTTTTAAATTGAAAGATAATCATGTTGACATGAACACATTGGCAAGCTATCTCTTTCACCCCATTCATACTTGCGTCTAGCATTGGCTTGGCAAACTTACAAACGATGAGTTACAATGCTGTTTTCATTCAAAAAGTAGCCGTTCAGAACACAAATATATTGGTTTCAACCATATTTTATACAAAATTGGGAATGTGATGATTTGTTGAAATAATGATTCAATAGAGAGATCATTTACAACTATGTAAGAACCACTTTGGTATATTTTTGAAAAAGTGTACGCATTATGTACATTTTTCTTAAATTAATGAATAAATGTGGGTCCCACATTTATTCTAATCTGATGCATTCATTGATATTTCATTATTGATATCAAATAAAGTTTGTTTTATTTTTTAAATCACATGCTCTTCCAAATATTACAATTAGTTTTCCATTACCTCACAAATTAATTATTTCTTGAAACGCCCTCCAAACCAAAACTGTACTATCCCTTAAACTGTTGGCGAATTAAACAACATCTCTGCACTAGTTATAAGGAGAAGTTTGAGACCGTGAAAATTACCTTGTAATTACAAGTAACTCCTTATATCAGAAAGGAAATACAAAATGAACTCATACCTGTAAAAACACCTTCATAACACCCAAGTACTTTTCACTCCCCTTTCTGTTTACGCCTGAAAGCATTATCGTAAAAGGCACTCGGATTTAATAGGGATCCATATATATATGAGACTGGACTGAGACATATAACTACTTTTTACTCTCCTTTCCGTTTGCGCCTGAAAGCATTATAGTATAAGGCACTCGGATTTAATAGCGATCCATTATATGAGACTGTATTTAGACATATATAACTACTTTTTACTCTCCTTTCCGTTTGCGCAAGAAAGCGTTGTAGTAGAAGGCCGAGAAGAGGTAGAGCATGCTCACTCCGTAGAACGTCGAATAGATGCAGAAGCCGTGGTGCAGCCATCCTACGGTGTTGTGCACGAGTCCAACGCAGAACTGCGTGATCTGCAGCTCCGTGATGTGGCGCTTCCACGACGGGGCGCCGCCGCCGGCGACCCGACCCGCGGTGTAGCCGTAATAATAGTAGAGGCACACGTGGACGAACGAGTTGATGGAGAGACCGAACGCGATGCCGGCCCACGGAGCGTAGCGATACGCAAAGTCGGTCAGCAGGACCATACTGGCGTGGTGGTACACGTGGAGGAAGGAGATTTGGCGTCGTCTGTGACGCAGGATCATGAACACCGTGTCAAGCAGCTCGATGTTCTTGGTGCACCAGTAGAAAAAGAAGCTGGAATGGGGAGAAAAAAAAAGAAGTTAATACAGTGGAACCTCGTTATAAAGAGGTCGGATTTTGCTGGTCCCAGCTCTTTATATATCTCTTTTTTTGAATCCTGATATAATGAGAAACCCGATATAACAAGGTAATTTTCATGGTCCCAAGGACCTCGTTATAATGAGGTTCCACTATATATATACCAATGGCAAAAATGAAATAATATGCATTCCCACTGTTTGTGGAGCAGGATCATACAAAAAGGTGGCATGCAATTCAATGTTCTTGGTAAAAAGAAGCCGAATTGGGAGAAAGAAAATGGTTAATGAAACAGGCAATTATTAACTAAAAACTTTACACAGTTTTCAATTAAATAATGCTGTTTGTGGAGCAGAATCATTATAATCATTATAACTGTATGTTCTTGGCGCACCAGTAGCTAAAGAAGCTGGACTGGAGAAAGGAACAATGATTAACAAAAAGCTTTTTAAGATATCACCAATTACAAGCTTGCATGGTATAAATTACATAATGCTGTTTGTAGAGCAGGATCATTAGTCAAGAAACTTGATGCTCTCGATACATCAGTATGATGGGGGCATCAGACTTCGCGCAGTTAACTTTTAACACATCATTTCGACAAGAAATATACTGATTTGTATAATGATTCTAATACCAGTTTATTCAGAATATTCTGTAGTATAATAAACATGTTTTGGTTTTAAGATCACTCAATTTAAATTACTTATTTCGGCCTGTTTTAGAAACCCTTCCATTTTTATTGACAAAAAAAAAGGGCCGGATCGAACTTCGCGCAGCAGTTTTCCCATTCATTTGTATGCGCATTTAAAAGGCCATTGTAGCTGTCTTCACTGTAATTTTTGAGGCATTGTCATGCGCGCACAAAATAAAGAGGGATCGAACTTCGCGCATTTGTATGCATACGTAATGGTGTGAGCTGTATGCAGCTGGCAAGTTAGCTACGCGAAACTAACTGCGCCAAGTTGTGTGCCAAACGAAGTTAGATGCCCTGACCAAACAACAAGAAGTTGGATTAAGGAATGAGATAAAAAGGTTTTAATAAAAAAAAAGAAACATGCTTTCCAATGGTGTTGTGTTTGTATGAGAAGCAGGTTCATATAAAAGTCATTTCAACACCACAATTGACGCGAGAATTTCTAAAAGTCATCTAAATATAACAACAAACACAACCCGTCTTAGAGGCCGCCTGTCTACAGCAGCCAATCTGCCTAGATGGTGGACACCAAAAATGTTCCCCTGCGGACAAAACCATTGCTATGACATCTTTATATTGAGGTCACAGTGGTCACTTTTCATTTCTTCGCTAAATAGTCACTATAACTTGGTTTGACTGCATTGTGTTTCTGCACCTTCTTTCGTATTTGTTATGATCTTTAGTAGTGCACAGATCACAATAATTTAGGAAAATCTTTAATTGACAATTCATTGTCACTTATTCCAATCCTATTTCGTCAATTGGCAACTTCAAGACAAACAAAATAATGAATTTCTAAAATGTCCATAACTAAATATTTTCAACCTATTCTGATGTCATTAAAAGGTAGCACAAATTAGGAGTTGCCAATTTGATAATGGAAATAACATTTGATTAATTTTTGCCTTGAAATATTTCTTGACCAGGTATGGGTTACTGGGATTACCTGTTCAGCAGAATAGGATTGCCCTCTTTCTTGAATATGGAGCCAGAGTTGATCATCCCCGCAATGAAACCAAGCAATGTACAGGCACTGATGAAGCTGCATAGGTAGTTGTAGTAGATCATAATCTGTAGACATGTGAAGGAAAACAAAATTAATTGACTTTTCTTGTTCATGTTTGGAGAGGTAAACATCTTATTGTAATAGATCATTCACAAACAATTTTCATTGGGTATAATATTATAATTCATTGTATTTTTAGCATTGAGTCCTCAACCTACGTCGGGAGGGCAAACACATAATGAATTAGATCTTTATCTGAATATGGAATTAACAACATAGATGGTCAAACGGAAATTGGTACACAGTGATCTAAACATTTACATTGTAAAATTCTGCTAATGTAGACTTAGTAGTATTTAGATCATTATCGTAAGATGTGATTTACATTGATGGTAAAAAATAATGTTTGTTGTTCAATTGGAGAGGTACACAGTGAATGCGAATATACAAGGTGGAAACTGGAAATCTGCATCAAATTAGTTGTAGTAATCATGTAAGTCAATATCTGAAGATGTGATTAACAACATTGATGGTATAAAAAGGGCTTTTGTTGATCATTTAGAGAGGTAGACCAGCAAATGAACATTCGCAAAGAAACATTTTGTATTTATTTTAAAGCTATTTAAAGGGTAAACAACGTATACAAGATACCTATCCCCTAGTTTCATTGACATATCATTGTTATACTACTTTGAATGTAAAAACATTGCCATTTGAAAATCATTTTCATGTTTTGGGTAACTTCTTTTGTTGTTCAAATAAAAGAATGTGACTAGCAGACAATGCAGGAATTAATTTCTAATTTTAGGGGGCTACTTTTTCTAATCTGATGGATATCCAGAAATGTTTTCATATAATACCCTAAGGTAATTTTAGGGGATACCTACTGATTTCATGGGGCTATTTTGAAAATTAGGGGGCAAAATCGCCCTCAGCCCCCGTATATATTTCCTACCCTGCTAGCAGAACAAGGATCAAGAGGCTAGGCGAGTTCTGAAAAAGCAGTAGATCGGCGACAATGAGAGACGGTCCCATCACTTGAAATTACTTAGCCTTATATTCAAAAGTCTGCACTGATTAGACTATACTAATACTTGAACTCTATTTTCATGCTCTGAGAATGTCTTTCTAACTAACGTGAAGGAAATGTAACTGACAGTTCTTGATAGTTGAAAGAGGGGCGATAGACAGACCATGAGATAGACCTACTACCACTTGAAAGGACTTTGCCTCATAGATAATAGATAAGCATTATAGACACTAAAATGTAGGTTTCCAGGGCTCTGTTGCAGAAAGAGACACAATCGATTGTAAGTTGCAATTAATTGTAAGTCAGATCACGTGTTCTAGATGCGCAAATCTGATTGGTTGAAACGCGTACATTTTCTGACTTACAATCAATTGTAACTTACAATCGATTGTATCTCTTTCTGCAATGGAGCCCAGGTCTAAGATTTGTTTTGTAACATTTAGGATTGCTTTAAGGATTTAGAATTGAGGAACATAAGTTAGATGTGTACCTCACAGTTCTAATTGATATATATATTGTTGCTTTGCTGTACATGCCTTTTTCTGTTTACCCTGCCTCATATCACTTTGAAATGGTCTATTCATTTCTGTGACAGTGGATCTGGTCCTGGGTTTCTATGTTTTACACCTTTGGTTATTTGTTTAAATTTAATAAAGACAATATGAAACTCACCGTTCTAAGAGACCGTGGCTGGGTGAGTCTCTGATAGAGGGGAGATAGACCGATTATGATAAGAAACACGGCCACCAATTTGGAAAGAATTAAATAGATTTGCAACCAAATGAATCACATTGTCCAGCTCTAAGAAAGAAAAAAAATGAAACAAAGGAATGTTTCTCACCGTTCTCAGAGACCGTGGCTGGGTGAGTCTCTGATAGAGAGGCGATAGACCGATCATGATGAGATATGCTACCATCAGCGGGAAGGACTGCAGGCCGGTGAAGGTCCATAGCACCTCATAGGACCTCGCTGATAGGATGGCCATTGTTGCCAATCCTTTTCATCTGTATGTGGAAGAACGCAAACTGAACATCATTCATTAGGGCAGATTACAACAAATAAGTATAACTATGAAAAAGTAATGTAATTGAAATTCATTAAAATGTCATCTATTCTAGGAGCAAGTAAGTGGTCAAGATCAAGTGAAGCTTCCTGTTTGGGCGAGTAGAATTGGAAAAGTTATGATTTGACTTGCCCAAACGGGCCAGTAAGGAAAAAAAGTTAGTGTGGTCTGTGGAGGCTTGTTGTATTTGTAATGAAACTAAATTATTTAGATATTTATTTTAACCAAACTATTGGGAATTATAAGGCAAATTATCTCTTTTGGCTTTTTGCATTTTTGCTCATAACTTGGTCATATGAAATCTGTTTACCATCCATGGCATTTTCTCCAATCACTTAGTCTCATTGAACATACCGGATCACATATATTGTACACATTTTATTATCAACCTGCTTTGTCATTTAATTATTTTAGAGTAGACTTTCGTCAGTTTTTTGCACGTCAACAAAGTTACTAATACTAGATCCCTAATTCATAACATTGGTAAATAAACGCGCGCGTCAGATCTGCCGTTTAATTGGAATCGGCGAGCGACTTGAATGGAGACCAAAGCGCGATCATCTTTCATTCAAAAGTCGCGATACAACACGGAGAGAAGTCGAGATGGTGCAGAAATCACATATTTTCATTAGGAATCAAGATTCAAATCATCATTTTTATCTAGCGCCAAGTAACAAGTTACATCACAATTCATAGATCGACAAATCAAATCGACAGTCAAGGACCCAACACAACTGTCATTGTATGGGACAGTACTGTCGTCACTACCTAAAATATTTAGCTTGTAAAACCCATATCTAAAGGCTCTTCATTACATGACAACATGACTCAATTAATATCACATATTCAACATTTCTGACATTACCATAATACATCACAAACCACTACGATCGAGCAATAATTATGGAGGAAAAGACTTACCAAATAATAAATTACACAGTCGTTGCATGGGTCTACGTCGACGCACTGACCCAGTTGTTGTTGTTGTTTTTAATTAAATTAATAGGTGTCATATAATATGCATGCAGTCATACATCGATTTTACCCCGATGATATCATCGATATAGATATCGGTGGATGATATGCATTGTAGCTGCTTGTACCGGTAGGCTTGAGCTGGCGCTCTTGCTCTTGCACGTGGGGAAGAAAGAACGATGATTCAGTAAAAGGAAAAAAGAAAGAGAGAAAACAGTAATGATAATCAAATAGATTGTTGACATAATTTCTTCAATCAGTTCAATGATACACGATAATGTACATTTAAGAATCCTTGAAGGAAAACGTTAAAACTATACAATTTTGTCAAAGAATATAGCTATTAGAAATAAATTATTTGCTTGAGTCATTATATAATATAATGGGGACGAATACATAAGAGACAAGGGCACATCAACAACAAGACAAACTTGAACCACAATAACGGCAACATCAGTCACAACAATAATAATAATAATGTTGATAATAATTTTAATAAAGGGGAGGAAGGTCTGCAGACCTTATTAAGTTAACTTATCCATACCCGAGAGACTCGCCGAGTTGCAGCAGACATTGAGTCTTATGTACATACGTTATTGCAAATTTGCAAGGTAACAACAATTATTCTGTAAGTTATTGTTTTGTTTTGATGTAAATATACTACTACTATTACTACTACTACTACTACTACTACTACTACTACTACTACTACTACTACTACTACTACTACTACTACTACTACTACTACTACTACTACTACTACTACTACTACTATTACTACTACTACTACTACTACTACTACTACTACTACTACTACTACTACTACTACTACTACTACTACTACTACTACTACTACTACTACTACTACTACTACTACTACTACTACTACTACTACATCGTCCACGAGCCGCGTAGCCGCGCAGCGGCCGGCGAGGCGATTTTTTTTGGTGCTATTTTGCTAAGGGGGGGGGGGGGGGGGGGGAGTTTGACCCAATGACGATGTGGAGCATTGTCCACGAGCCGCGTAGCGGCGAGGCGATTTTTTGGGGGGGGCTATTTTGCTAAGGGGGGGGGGGGGGGGGGATGACGATACGGATACTGTGTGGGTCTGGACACAATGATGGCGTTTTTCTATGCACATCACATTTTCACTTGGCCAGGCCAAGGGGGGGGGGGGGGGGGGGGTTAAACCCCCTAACCCCCCCCCCCCCCCCCCCCCGTAGATCCGCGCCTGCTACTACTACTACTACTACTACTACTACTACTACTACTACTACTACTACTACTACTACTACTACTACTACTACTACTACTACTACTACTACTACTACTACTACTACTACTACTACTGTACTATTACTGTACTACTACTACTACTACTACTACTACTACTACTACTACTACTACTACTACTACTACTACTTCTACTACTACTACTACTACTACTACTACTACTACTACTACTACTACTACTACTACTACTACTACTACTATACTACTACTACTACTACTGTACTATTACTGTACTACTACTACTACTACTACTACTACTACTACTACTACTACTACTACTACTACTACTACTACTACTACTACTACTACTACTACTACTACTACTTCTACTACTACTACTACTACTACTACTACTACTACTACTACTACTACTACTACTACTACTACTTACTACTATACTAATACTACTACTACTGAAATACTACTACTACTACTACTACTACTGAAATACTACTACTACTACTACTACTACTACTACTACTACTACTACTACTACTACTACTTACTACTACTACTACTACTACTACTACTCAGGGGCGGATCTAGCTTTTTGCTAAGGGGGGGGGGGGGGTCGACCCAATGACGATGCGGAGCATCGTCCACGAGCCGCGAACCCGGGGGGGGGGGGGGGGGGGGGTACTCAGATTATAGTCGGACGGGGGTGTGCGGCTGAGACCTCCAAACCCATACCCACATCTAAGGGTCCTTTTGCGAAAAAATGGACCCATGTCTAAGGATTGTTTTCGCCTGCGGCGCATGTTTTGGGTGTATTTCCCACAAATTTTGTGTTTTAAGTTAGCCAGCGTAGCGAGCTTGAAAATTTTTGCAATTTCACATCGGCAAATCCAAAATCCCGTATATAAAAGGGGAAATATGAAAAAAGGGACCCATGTCTAAGGATTTTTTTTGATGAAAAGGGGACCCATGTCTAAGGATCTTTCTTGAAAAAGTCACCCTTCCCAGCGGCACATCCCCGTATACCCAATATACGTGAGTACCCCCCCCCCGGTTTTTTTTGCTATTTTGAACCCCCGTAAGTGATGTTTTCCACATCACATTTTCACTTGGCAGCCCAAGGGGGGGGGGGGGGGGGGGGGTTAAACCCCTAACCCCCCCCCCCCCCCCTCCCCCCACCCCCCCCGTAGATCCGCCACTGCTACTACTACTACTACTACTACTAGAGGTTTTCTCGGCCATTTCGTAGCTTCTCATTCGTTTTGATAAGCGTGTCATTTAATTTGCGAAATTGAGCTGAAGGCTTGCAATTGTGGTTCAAAATTACATTCTGTTTATAGGATTTAGCTCTTCGGCAATGATTTACCACTTTTTAGCATTCAATTAAAAAAAACACGCTATTTGCATTCAATTTTGCGAACGAATTTCACGGAAGGCGGTATTACATATTTAAAATTTTCTCGCTTAAAATTGAATGACAAATTACGAAATAGAAACACGTTTGAAATCGAATGCAAACAAAATGTTTTCGAATGATTGTTATATGAATTCGAATGCTAAAAAACGAATTTGAACTGCAAAATACAGCTGCGGTGACAACATCAGCGAAATGAATGCACACAAAACGAATTCGTGTGGCCAACTTACGAAATTGACCGAGAAATCCTATACTACCACTGTTACTACTATTACTATAACTTATACTGAGCTAAGCATACTATTTACCTCACTGCGTACACTTACAGGGTTAATTTCCAAAAACAAAAAAATGATTGGATGAAAACGTGTAGTTTGCCAACTTTTGTTTAAACTCGTATGCCGCCCTCTCTAGATGGCACTCTGCCAACATTTATACAGAACATCACAGACTGACCTTGTACATTCACATTTTTTGTTTTCTTCATGTTTATGGAATATCAGTGGAACAGTTGTGCAAAATCTTTAAACCATGCATGGACAATCACAGTCCTTTACTCTAACATACCGGAGTATACGAGTTGAGGAAAGATACATTTTCTTGAAATGTCTGTGAAAATCATAACTCTTGATTAGATTACCCAAATAATTATGATGAAACCTTCGTTGTTAGGTCTCTAAAATAGTTTTCTATCCATGCATCCAATCGGATGAAATGAGTAACGTGGAACATTTTCGAAACTGAAGTTATCTATAGGCGCAATATATAGGGCAAGAACCAACCATGCGTCGCTTCCCATAGTTACATAAGTGAGTAAATTCCAAGATCACAGGAAAACTAATGATGATAATTAAGTTTGGTACAGAGGGCGCTGCACAAAACAATTTTTTGTGTGATAATGAAACACTGAGTGTAAAATTTGAAAATGCATACAATTTTAATGACAGAATAAAATGTATAAAATGTATGATCAAATCGGTTCAGAAACGGCAAAAATATAAATAAATATATCCGATCGGAATAAGTCTGGCCCCCAGATTAATTCGATTATTTTTGTTTAAATTAAAAAATGCTGACACTTTTCAAAAAATGTCAAAAGAGGTTTTTAAATGGTAGTTAAAGTGATCCATGTAAAGTGTCTAACTCCACGAAAAATACTTGGAGCTTCCTCGTTTCTCTTCTGCCGTGTTATTTAGCTTATGGTAAGAGAAGAATAAAATAGGGTTCGATTTTTTTAAATGTCCCTTTAGTATGAAGATAATTATCATTGAAAATCATTATTTCAAAAGCGTTAGCTAACGCTTTTGATAAAAAGTACAATTGTAGTAGCTGAACACGTCCGTTCGCGTCGCGTGGGAAATCTTCCCGACCCACTTTGAGCCGAAGTGCGCGCAATTCCATGTACCGTCTGTAGCTGTATACACGGGTGCGGATATCGTCAAGATCAAACGGATAATTATTACTGCGACAAATCCACGGCAGGCCATCAGTATTCGGTGATAAAATATGAACTCAATATTCGTTTTTTTTTTTCACTAGGTAAACAGTGTTCTTTTTCTTTCAAACTTTCACAAATCTTTCAATTGTATTTTTACAAAGATATTGATATAGGATTGAAGTCTCAAATGTCATTTTGTGCAATATCTGACACTTTACCTGGATCACTTTA